>BHEV01053429.1:0-27295 GCA_004319985.1 Emydocephalus ijimae
TTCAGACAATTCAAAATCTTCAGGTTCTTCTAGACCTTAATCCACTGGTGAAATAACCAATTGTAATTCCAAGTAAAAATATTGGGAAAAAAAGAAGCCAAATAATAGTAATGATAAAAAAAAAAAGTTTCTTCAGGTTCTTGTATATCTTAATCCAATCGATTGGTTAGATAACAGTAAAAACTCAAAAAAGGAAGAAAAGACCATAAACAGAAAAAGGAAAAAATTGTTAAATCCTGAAGGAGGCAGAAAAATAGAAAATAAAAAACTAAAGAAGAAAAAAGAAGTTCTTCAGGTTCTTCAACACCTTAATCCAATGAAAAAATCTCAAGTATAAAAAGATGTACAAAAAAAAAGGAAGCCACAAAGACAAAAAAAAAAACCAATATGGAAGGTAAATAAAAAAACAGGGGAGGGAGAGAGAGAGAGAAAAAGAGACTACTCCCTTAAAAGAAAAGAAAGAAGGAAAGCATTAATACTAAAACTTTTCCTTTAAAATAAAATGCAAATGTAAAAATTTGACTTTAAAAACAAAAAGAAAGACAAAAACAAGTTCCAAAAAGGCCAAAAATCCAAATAGCTATTACAAAAAGTAAACTAGTAAGGAGGGGGATCTAACAGGGACTTTGCAATATCCCTGGGATCGACAGGATGTGCTCTTTACATTCACCGTCTCTTCAGGTTGGTTTAGATACGTCCAGGAGCAAAGATATCGGCAGCGATCTCAGACCTATGAGATCGCATGCCATATCGTTGCGATGCCAGCTCCGCCCTCTTGTTTTGTAAATCTTTCTCATTAAAGGTTAATATTTCACTATTCAGCTATAGAAACAAGACCAGAAAATACCTCATGTGCAATGTACCACAGAAAGTTCCTTTGAGCATGACCTTGTTCTCCAAGATTTAATAGAACATTGAAATTTTAATCATGTGTATTAAAAAAAATCTTTCTTTTGAGTCCTCAAAGTACTTTCTTATAAATCTATTTTACAAATTTTAAAAGTCATATCATATTTCTCAGTCATTGCATAGTTAATATTATCATTCAAATTATGCTATTCATATTAAAGAGATACACCTTTTTCACTTTTTAGACTTCTGGAATACTTAGAAAACTCTCACTGGGGAGGTGGGGTATGAGAGGACATTCAATTCCTTTACGGCTCTTCTATTATCTTGATAGGCTGTGATTATCCAAGAAGTATAAAAAATAAAATAAAAATGATAATCTCCTTTCTGCTCCTTTTTTTTCTTTGTAATATGTACTCACTGCATAATGATTCTGAAAACCATGAAACTTAATGTAATTCAAGAAAAATTAAAAACTATATTCCTAAGGATTCCTTGTATTGATAGAAGTTTATAAATACCCTGATCCTAATTTCTTATAATATACATAGGGTAAGAATGAGAAGGGAAACTAGGAAGAGTAAGCAGTTAATGAAAAATATTTGAAATAGAATTGTTCTTTCTAGGCCATTCTATTAATTAGAATATCGGTGAATTTAAATTTTTAGCTTGTTCCAAGCTAATCGAATAGTAATATATCATTAGCAAAACCTCAAAACTAAAATAAAATATGATGTCAAGGTTTCATCTATTTTCTACAGTTTTGTCTTCAAGATAACAACTGAAAATGTGAAAAAAATGGAACAGAAGGATAGAAAAAATAAATATCAGAATAGAATTGTAAGCTGCACAAGATGTTCATTTTATTTTTTGTAAAATATAGATGGCACAGATATCTGTGATATATCTCCAAAATCTCTACACTGTGTTCTAGTTTGGCAGCCTTTTCTATACCTTACAGATATTTCCAAATTCTTTTCACACTTATTTATCATGTTCAAATTAATAGAACAAATGCTAGCCAATGAAACACGCTATCTAACACTATAATTTGTAAAAATTCTTGCTGGAAAGATAAAAGTATAATCTAGGTTTCACCAGTTACATTGCTATGTTAATGAGATTATATGGGAGATGTTCTTTTAAAAAGATTACTTCATCAATTTAGGAATGTCAGTATATGGTGAATTTACCAAATGCTTCCTTTAGCTGGAAAAGATGTTCCAGATTCCCTTTTGATTTGTCATCTCATCTTTTGAATTGTTATTGTCATTTGATTGCAAGAAAACAGAATATATATCTTTATTTTGTCAAGTATTGTCAGACTTCACTGTTCTCAACATTTTCTATCCATATATCTTATTTTATTAACTATTAAATAAAATCTATTGTCTGTATTTGAAAAATATTTTTGTATTGCTGGAGAGTCTCACATTTTCATAGACTTCAATTAAAAAACTAAAATGCATATATAGTAATTTTCCTATGCTTACCCTAACCCTAAACTAATCTATTGTCCCAGTGTTATATATTCTCTTTCAAACATGTATTAATATGTAAATTATTATGTAAACTATGTAATTTTCAGTATCAGAACTCAATATAAAGCACAGACTTTCTTTGAAAACCAGTATAGATATTTCTAGTAATGACCTTGTTCATTTCTAGATGATTACAAATCTGCTCCTTGATTATCTTTTCTAGGATTTTCTCAGGTATTAATGTCGAGCTGATTGGTCTGTAGTTTCCTGGATCACCTCTTTTCCAGCCCTCTGACAGGTCCCCTGTGCTCCTGCAGCTCTGAGATTTGCCAACTCTTTCAGGATCTTGGGATATAAACCATCTGGTCCCAAAGATTTCAGTTAGTCCAAAGTACATAGGTGTTTTCTTACTAATTCCTTGATTATTTTGACTTGCATTCCTACTCTGTATCCCATGGTGCTAAGGTTTTGATATGTTGGTTTTTTTTTCCTTTTTGCATAAACATAGATACATAAAGGTAAAAGAATTAAGCAGTTCTGCTGTCTCCATACTACCCATCACATTCTCGCCATCTTCTGTCATTGATTTTAATCTGGAGATTTTAATCTAACCTATTTCCTTGATTTTAATCTGGAGCATTCTGTGTTTCTTCCTTTTTGTTTAGCCCTTTACTATCTGATTTTCCAGGATTTCTCAAATGTTTTGAACTGCTTTTCTTTTAAGATTTCTATACATGGAATCCTTCCTAGTCTTTCATTTAGTTTGCTGAAATCAGCTCCCTTAAAGTCTAAAACACTAGTTTGAATATGTTCAGTAATCTATAGTTGCATTATGATGAATTCCAGTATGACATAGTTACCCTGCCCAAATTTCCTGTGACTTTTATTCCCTCAACCATTTCATCCTTAGTAGGAATTAAGACTAGTATGGCTGATCCTATACTAATTTCACAAACATTTCTTGAAATGCATATTGTAAAGTTATGTAGCAGGCTGGGCCCCACAAACTGGCCTTTGTATCCTGTCAATGTCCTTGCTTTTTCCCTTCATTTTCAGACATCTTGTTGGGAAAGGAAGGGATAAAATAGTTTATATTTATTTCTATTTCTGGATTTTTACCACAATGACAACAACCAATGATCTATAGTTGCACAATTGTCTTAATAGTTGAATAATTGCCATCCAAGAATTTAAGGTGTGTATCATTATGAATATAGGTGACACCCAACTCTTTTCCCCCTATTTATCAAACTTAAATGGAGCAGTAGAAGCACCAAGTCAATGCTTATAATACCATAATGAAGTGGATGTGGGCCAGTAAAGACTAAAATCACTTCAAAGTATGCTCCCTGATTTGACTTGAATTGAAGAAGAAGAAGAAAAAGAAGAAGATAGTAACAATGATGATTGAAGAAGTAAAACAAAAAATTGTAGCTGTTGCAGAGAAAATAAAGCAATATAATAACCAAATAATGCAGTTTCAATGACATTCATAATTTTGAACAAACCAGCATCATTTCTGTAAAGATCCTTAAAAGTGGACAAATCTAAGAAAGAAAATACCCTTAAATTTTGGAAGAATTTGTGGGAAAACAAGAAGCACAGTGAGAATGCAAAGTGCATGAAGCAGGTTGAAAGCACTGTAAAAGTGACTAGAATGGAAGATGTTCACATAACAAAATAGTGCAAAAAAAAAAAAAGGAAATAAGGTCAAGAACAAGTGTGTCCCAGGTTTAGAATGAGCTGTATGAATTCTGGTTGAAATCATTAACACGTTTGCATGCAAGATTAGCAAAGTAGATGAATCAAATGCAGAAAACAACAGAAAGTGAAAAATTGGCTAACACCTGGAAGAACTTTCTTTGATTCAGAAAGATAAAGAAAAGGGAAATAAGCCTGAAATTTACAGGCCAATCACTTGCTTGCTAACAACATACAAATTACTTACAGTCATTAATGCAAACCAAATTTATGTATTTGTAGAAAACAAGGATTTGTTGTATGTAGAACAGATGTCAACCCCCATCCATCTTGAATCAGATTTGGGGCTGCCACAAGGGAGGATGGGTAACTTTGGGAATGAAAGTAAAATGAGAAGGGAGGATAGCCACAACAACATTCTTTCACTATAGCTCAAAGCTGAGTTGCTGGAATTTAGGGGAGAGTGACTGGACTTGGCAGGAGTTCAGAATGGAGGACTGGAAAGTGTGACTTGAGGGTCATCAGTTAGGGGGTTGGATATGAGTTTAATTTAGCAGGGGAAAACACAGAATTTCAGATTTGGGTTTTCCCAGACATGCCAATATGACTTCTCTAATAAATTCTTACTTGGATGGACTTTGTCTCTGAGTGCTGAATTGAGATGGAGAGTTTGGTTGGAATGCTGACAACAGAAATGGTGCTGCAAAAATTCAAGAAGAACTAAAAACCAACTGATGATTGATAAATTGGTTTTTAAGAATTCAAAGAAAAGATGAACTAATTTGTTCATGGCCTGGATTGATCATAAGAAAGTATTTGATTCTGTTCCACACAGCTGGATTGAGAAATGCTTCAACATTTTTGGAAATAGCAACAACATCCAGAAATTCCTGAAGCTATGGCAAGCATAAGTTGATGGCCTGTAGAGAAGAACTTGGTGAAATTGAAATCAAATGAGGAATCTTCCAAGGTGACTCATTGTCACCTCTGTGATTTGTATTATTGATGGCGCCACTAACAAGCATTTTAAACAAGGCAAATTATGGCTATGAATTTGCTCTACTTGTATGATTTAAAATTGTTTGGAAAAACAAAAGCTGAATTGAGCTCACTGCTAAAAAGTACTGAGGAATTTAGCAGAGACATTAAAATGCAATTTGGCATTGACAAATATGCAACAATTGCTATTAAAGCAGGAAAAATTATTGAAGATGATGGATTGTACCTTGAAAATGAAGAGGTAATAAAAGTAGTAATACCAGAAGAAGGGTAGAAGTACTTAGGAGTTTTGGAAGCTTCTGATTTGTTGCACAGCCAAGTCAAAAAAATTAGTTAAACACAATATATAAAACAAGTTCAGAAAATATTGAGATCAAAACTAAGTGGAGGAAATATCATAAAGGCAATTAACACCTGGCCATGCCTATAATATGATACTCAGCTGGAATAATTAATTGGACTCAGCTAGAATTCGATAACTTGGATCAAAAGACAGAAAACTGACAATGCATCATGCTATGCAAAAAATGATATCGATTTATTGTACTTGTCCAGATTTGAGGGTGGCAGAGCACTCTTACAGGTGAAACAAAATATGGAAGAGGAAAACACGGTTTAAAGGACTACATAAAAAAAGCAAAAGAGCCTCACTTGAAGGAAGTGAATAAGGGAAACCTCTTGAAAACAACAAGACTGAAAACAGAATATTGAAAGGCAACAATTGAGCATTGAGTTTCTAACTAGAAAAGAAAGCCTATGTACAGCCAATACCTGAAGGACATTGAAGAAAAGGCAGATATAAAACTAACATGCAGTCGGTTGAGATCAGGGGTGCTGAAGGAAGAAAATGAAGGCTTCATTTTGGCTGCCCAAGAACAATTTCATGAAAACAAAAAGTCAACATGTCAGTAATAACAGCAAATGGCACTTATGCAATCAGAAGTGAATCGCCTAATCAGTGGCTGCAGCAAAATTCCACAGACTGGTTATCTACAATGTTATGATCAAGTTGCCAAAATCATACATTAGAAGCTTTGCCAGAAATTTGAGTTTGAAAGTAGTAAAAATTACTACGAATACCAAATTGACAAAATTCTTGAAAATGAACAGATCAAAATCCTCTGAAACTTTCAGATTCAAACAGACAAACATCTGGCTCAAAATACGTCTGACATCACTATTATGGAAAAGAAAAAGAGTCTGGTTCATTGATATTGTAATACCAAGTGATGCATAAATTGAAGATAAACAGCTAGAGAAAATAACGAAATATCATGATTTGCAAACTGAAATTGGGTGATTGTAGAGAAAGAAATCAATGGTTGTACTAATAGTAATAGGAGCTCTTGGAGTAATATCCAAAGAGCTCCTAGATGCATGGAAATTCTGAACTTATTAGACCAGAATATCCTGGCTTTGCAAAAAAAAACCCACGTTATTCGGAACTGCCTATATATTCAGACACTACCTTAACAGCTGTTAGGTCCTTGGTTATGACTTCAGCTGTTAAATTTTTATCAGTCCAAGACTGAATTGAATTGAATATTAATAATAATTATAATAATGAAAAATAAGGTGCTGACAGATCATTGCACATGTCTTAGCCAAATAATGTTTAAGCCTTGATAAAAAGAAATCCTTTTCTGAAAAAATCTCTATGTTACATTTCTTAAGCTTGTTAATTGGAAAGAAATTATGGTACAAGCCTTATTTTGTCAGGTTTTTCATCCCTCTTCTACGTCTTACAGTTGAAATTTAATAAAATCAAGGTCCTGTTAATTATAAGTTATGATTCTGGAACAGAACAAAATTGAGTATGCATGTTTCTTTATTGAATTTATATGCTGCCTGTCTCACTGATAAAATGATTATGGGCAGCTTATAAATATTTGTTGCAAATATGTGGCTAGGGCCTAGAACTGAAATGACTACAAAATATCCTATCCAAAATATCCTATATCCTATACCTTGGAAAATTGAGGTATTTTTTTAAAAATAGAAGATATCATTATTAAACACAAAGATAAAATATTCCATGGACAACCCTTTCCCCAAATATGTTTAGTTTCACAGATAATAAAATGTCAAAAATACAATTATGAAATAATAGGTTATTCATGAATAACCAGAATTAAATGTAATGTGTGAACAATATTCAATTTTATCTAAAGTCTGAAGCAAATAAGAGGAATACCCTACTCAAGTAAATAATGTATGGAATCTTTTAATAATACATTAATTCCCATAAAGTTACTAAAAATGATGAATATGGAGTTGAAAGGGAAAGTTATAAAAATCCCAAGGCCTCTAATTGGAAAGGAGAGAGTTAGAAGTTTTCTCTCTTTCTGTGCTAACATCTAGTGGTTACCTGGACTTGTAAAGCTCATTTGTGATTTATATAAAGAGTAATTTTGATTGTCATGGAATTTTCATTTATATTATTGGCACGTTTGAAGAGGAGCATTCAGATTGTTTTTCAAAGAAATATGTGTGGAATTAAAATATCAGGAAAACTGTGAAAACTTCCAATTTAGAGTCAAAAGGTTGTCTTCTTTGATTCATGTGCTTCCCAGCAATCTGGATGTTTAGAAATTCTTTACAATAAACTTATTTTAAGTTTCTAAGCTTAAAAGAACATTACTCTCAATAATGTATCATATTCACTTGAGTTGCCATAAATTAAAATCAAATTCAAAGATGGCATCTTATAGAGTGGGAAAATAATAGGATTCTCTGAAAATATTTCTTTCCTTTAATTAGCATTTAAGTATTCTAGGACTGGGTGTGGAAAAGATCTGGCATAGAACTATGTGGTTATTATGCATTTCCGGTTTTCCTAAGGGTATTATAAGTTCAATACAATTGGGATGACTTTTTTTTAGAGCTCAATGTTTACGACAGGAAATTATTACAGATGTAAGGAGCATTTTAAAAGTTCTTCTACCCCATATTTTACCAAGGAGGCTGGAGATAATATTTAATCTACCATAGTTTCAGACATATATTTTTGGAGACTATATGTTTTAACTTTGTTTGAGCAAAGGTTTGACTAAGTTGGCTAAGAAGATATTGCACTTTCTCACACAGACTGGTGTCAAGAAAGAGGTGTGGGCAGGGCAGAAGCTAACACACTTATTCCAAAGAGACAATTTCTGAGTTGAACTGAAATATGGGCTTTATAAACTACTATATTCTATATTTTATTCCTCTAAGTAAGAGCCTTCCTCTGTGATTTTTTTTTTGTTTGTTCAATTTCTCAGTCTATGTCGTAGGATTTCGTAGTGGTCTTTAATCCAAGTATTACCCATCCAGGTCAGATATAGCTTCACTTCTTGAGATCAGTTGCAAACTTGATCAATGCTCATTAAAAAAAACCAGTTTACCAAGAACCTGGGAAAATGAGGAGGTGAGTAGAGACCAGGGCAATGTCAGAGATGAGATCGAAGCTACGTGCTGAAAGTAAGGGACATGCTATTCATCTCTGGCTTAATTTATCATCCCTCGCCAAAGTTGAACCGCCGCTTTGTCATGCCAGGAACACAAACAAAAACGATTTGCCTGATGTGTTGCGTTCTGCTCTCTCTCTTCCAGACGCTCCTGAGAGGCTGGGAAGCATATGATTCACATAGGTCGGTCTGGGGTTAACGCGGCGTTTTCATTACCGCCACCCCCAGAAAGCTTTTTGCCTCTTCTTTTCCTCAGATCCAGGAGGCGCGCGACTTCAATTTTAACACGCCCCGCTTCTGCCCGTCTACTGATGCTTTTACTCCATTTACCCCGCGTAGTTCGCGTTTCCTTTTCCAGAACTCTCAGACGTCAGGAGCTCGTGCTCAGCTGCACGCTCCATCTTTTTTCCCTGTGCACTCCTGTAGCGTTTGTTGTCTAGCGATTGTGCCCCGTGATCATTCGATCAGTATTTGAGCGCTCTATATAGTAAAATAACCTCACCCAACAGGAATCTATGAGAAAATAGATACTTGCTGATACAATCTATTACTGTTGGAGTAGTTTGTGAAAGAACGCATTTGTTTCTAAAATTAGGAGATTCATGCACACATTTGTAAGAAAAGTACTTGATGCCCTTACTTCTGTGAAACTGTTCATATTTTTGTTCATTGAAAACATTGCATGCTGCTTGTCAGTTCAAAATAAAACAATTTCTGGAAACAACCTAGATTCTATTTAATAAATATATATTTCTCAAAATGCTAAAAAGTACAGAGCTGAGTGAACCTCAGTTGTTTATTGTCACCAACCACCTTATTTCTGACATGCAGGGACATATATCACCCTACCAAAAATAGTTCTTGTGTTGTAAGATGTAGGGGCTCACACATCAATATTTGTCAATATTTGGTCAATGTCTGGAATATTCTACCTGATTATCTGGTTTCTTCCCCAAACCCCAAAACCTTTAACCTTAGACTGTCTTCTATTGACTTCATCCCCTTCCTAAGAGGCCTGTAGCCTCATAAGTGCACCAATCGTGCCTACTGTCCCTGTCCTATTGTTTCTTTTTATTTTTCTTATAACTATCTATCTCATGTATTCAAAACTATGTTTATTCTTATACCTGTATCTTGTAAGCGATTGACAAATCAAATGAATACTAAAAAGTACTAAATACTAAAAAATATCAATACTTGGTGTGCCATAGATCAATGGTCCCCAAACTTTTTTGTACCAGAGACCAGTTTCACGATTATTCATTCTTTGCAGCCCGGTACAAAATGATCCACGGACCGGTACCGGCATCAGCACGCACGACCAAGATAAGGCGAGCTGAGCGACTGGCCAGCCAGCCATCCCCCGCTTCTCCCCACTACCTTCAACTCCTCCTTTGTACCTTCTCGTGGTTGATGGGCTTTTCGGGTTCTTTCTTAATCTCATCTTGAGTAATGCGAGACTCCATTGCCATCGGGACGGTTCTTCGTTCGAAACCGCCCCCACTCTTTGATGAAACTAAAGTGCGAGGATTCCTTCAGCATCCAAACGCCGCTTTCCAACCGACGACCGACAAGCTCACCTGGAAGCACTTTCTCAAGCGCCGTCGAAACAAAATGGTGGCACCCAAGCAAAGTAGGCCCTACTTTCATTCTTTACGGCCTGGTACAAAATGATCCATGGACCGGTACCAATCCGGGGCCCAGTGGTTGGGGACCCCTGCCATAGTTAACCGTGGTTATTTTAGAAGTTACATTAAGATAGTATGCATCTTCAGTAACATGTCCTCATGTATTGTAAGTTCCTTGCAATTTGTTGTATGTTGGAATATGCTAATGTTTCATAGAACAATATATCTACAAGTACGTAAGTCTGAATTCAAGCTAAGATCTTTGTAAATTCCCATTAATATTAATATAATTTAACTCAGGTAATTGCTAAATTGTCAATCTGATTTATGCTGGTCCTAAATGCTTGGTCTGGACTAATACATAAGAAAGAAAGCTACTGTCCACGAAGGTCTGACCATCTATATCCTGGCAATTGAAACCTCATACAATATCAGTTTGGAAATAATTTGATGTCATACAGCAACATATCAATTTGTTAGACTATGACAGATGAGACACATACACTCACACATAGATTTTAATATCAAGGAGTCCTTTTACAAATTCTATTTAATTTGCATATAAAAAGCAAAGTTAAATAATGAAATATCTTGAGAAGGTGAGGCATTTTATATATGTCGTGAATCAGGATCATAGAATGTGGGGCAATCATGCAAAGTAAACCAGGTTACATTATGTATTAGATGGGAGCAAGTTTTATTTTACCTAAAAAGATTGCTCATACATAAATTTATTATGTGTTCCCTTTGACATCATGATTATAACTATTTTCTGTTTCTGAATTATTCTTCTTCTGGTATTAAAGACTGTGAGGCATATTTTGAAGATATTATAGAATCATGAACCATATTCACATTTCGACATGTAAAAGATTTATTGACTTCTGATGCTGTCCTGATGCAGTATAATGAGACTTTGCCTTTAACGATCATGTGTGATGCATCCCAATTCGGGGTGGGCACCATTTTAAGCCACGTTTTGCCAAGCGGTAATGAAGCCCCTGTTGCTTATTTCTCAAAAACGTTATCAAAAACAGAACGCAACTACAGTCAAATTGACAAGGAGGCCCTTGCTATAGTATCCGCGGTTAAGAGATTTCATGAATATGTGTATGGCCGAGCATTTACCATAGTGACTGACCACAAACCTTTGCTGGGAATAATTGCAGGAGATAGGCCAACACCATATATATTATCTCCCAGAATGACCCGCTGGTCAGAATTTTTGGTGGCATACAATTACAAATTACAACATTGCCCAGGGAAGTCCATTCCCCACACCGACGCATTGAGCTGTGCACCCGCTCCGACGGTCATAAAGCTGCAGATCGAGACACTTCAAACACCGCCATTAACGGCCCGAGATATCACGATGGAAATGAAATGCGACCCCATTTTAGCACGAGTCCTCAGTTGGGTCAAGCGGGGATGGCCGTTAGACCAAATACCTGACGACTACGCCCCATTCAAAAATCGGCAAACAGAACTATTTTCTCAAAAGGACTGCATTATCTGGGATGATAGAGTTGTCGTCCCAGGGTGGTTGCGACCAGCGATACTAAGGACCTTGCACGATGGCCACCCCGGCATCGTGCGTATGAAAGCCCTCACACGAAGCTACACGTGGTGGCTGGGTATTGACAAGCAGATAGAGACATGGGTAAAAGCCTGTTGCAAATGCCAGGAAGTAAGCAACGTCCTGCCAAAAGCAACCCCAACCGAATGGGAAACGCCGAGGGGACCATGGTCCCCCATTCATCTGGACTTTGCGGGTCCTACCAAGGGACACACATTCTTACTGATGGTGGATGCCTACTTGAACTGGCTTGAAATCCATGAAATGAGGAATACAATGACTGAAGAAGTCATCAGAAAACTGGACAGACTCTTTGTGACACATGGATTACCAGACGTTCTGGTATCCGACAACGGGCCTCAATTTACCGCACTGTCCTTCGAACAGTACCTGGCGGACTGCGGTATCCGACATGTGCTGACTTCGCCAGCACATCCTGCGGCCAACGGAAGGGCCGAGCGCATGGTACAATTCATCAAGAAAACCTTGCATAAGATGGACTATGGCAATATAGAAGACAAGATTAACCAGATACTCCTTTTACAGCATATCACTCCGCACAGTGTCACCAATAAAACTCCCACCGAGTTATTAATGGGACGGAAGCTCCGCTCCCACCTCGACTGCCTACATCCAGAATATGAACCTGAAAAGCCACATGGTTCAAGTGGGAAATGTCGCAAATTCCAGGTAGGCGATTTGGTTTTCGCTAGGAACTTTTCGGGTGATCCACTGTGGGTCGAGGCAACTATAGTACAAGTAACTGGCCCTAGATCGTACCATGTAAAATGTCGCGACAATAGAATTTGGAAACGCCATATTGATCAGCTGCGTTCAAGGCTACAGTCGGGGATCTCCGAGCCCCCTGATTTCCAAACCGAGGGGGGAGGAGATAGCGAGGAAGCTGAATTTGAAGTGGCAGAAAGTTTAAGTGGTAGTAATGACTGCTCAGAGGCAGCACGTGATGCACCCGGAATGGGGGTGGCCTTGCCTCAAAGAGATGCCGAAAGCAGTAGCGACGACGAAAATTTGAATGCGGAACGGGAGGCACCTTTTTCATCAGATAACGTCCTACCCCAACAAGACTGTAGCCAAATACCGGGAGGACAACGGAAATCTAATAGACAATCAAAACAACCTGCCTACCTCAAAGACTACGTGACCGCACCCCTTAAACGGAACCCGGGGGGAAGGGGTGTTGTGAATCAATAAATGCTTAATAAAGATCATTAAGAGCTTGAAGTAAAGTGCAGGGTTCTGGCCCTGCACTTCTGATTGGCCGATAATAGCGGCATCAGATTGGTCCGTTCAGGAGAATCTGATTGGCTATTGATGAGCCTCTCCCATTGGTTAATGGAGCTAGCACTCCCTGTGTTTTCATTGGTTAAATAAGATAAGAGTTGCCTATATAAAGGGGCCCATCGTGGCTATCGAGCTCAGCTGTTTTCACATGTAAATAAAGAGTTGAAGTTCACTGTTTCACTGGCTCGTCTCCATCCTTGCACCCATGCTCAGTACGTAACAGGAGGCACTGTATTAGTCGTTTTCCTCCTCGTTCTCCTCCTTCATGGCCAGTTCCAGTCTCTTTTGGTAGGAGAGCAGAGGAGAGGCCGAGCCTTAGGCCCCTGCAATGTGGGTGCCTTTCATCACTCCTTTCTAACATTGACATGAAACCCTAGAGGAAGTCCTCTGTTGATATGGAGTTGAGTATTATAAGTATGCTGATGAAACTCAATTATATATCTCTTCTCCTGGCGAAAGAAATAATGCAGTGGCATTGCTGGCTAAGCATCTGGATGCTATGAGGGCTGGAATAAGGAGGAACCAGCTTCATCTTAATTATGGCTATCTTTGACTCTGGTGGGATAGCACTTCCCGAGTTAGTTGGTAAGCAGTTTGAAGGTCCTCCTGCACTCCCAGCTCCTGTTCAAGGAGTAGGTGTCAGCTGTGCTTAGAGGCGCTCTTTATACATATTTGTCTAGAGTGCCAGTGGCACCCTCTCCTGGATCTGGAGACCTTGCTTACAGTCAGTTATGCCTTGGTCACTCCCTGTCTGGATTACTGCAAAGTGCTATAGATGGGGCTACTGTTGAAGACTACCCAGAAACTTCAACTGGTCCAGAATGTAGCATTATGCACGGTAATGGAGACCCCTGGGTTTGCCCATGTAATATATGCATGAGCTATAGTGGCTGCAGATTGCTGTATAACCTTTATATATTGTTTCAAATATTTTACAAATTTTAATCAGGCGTTACGCAGAACTGGTTGTAACATAGGCAGCTATATAAAAATTAAGGGAAATGAATTAAAATGAAATGATGAGGATTTATCTGATTTGATGTTCTCATTGAGGGAACTGCAAACTTCCCAATGTCTTGAGTTACACAATTATGCCTAGAACATGTAAAGTAAGGAAATGCTACCTGGAGGACATACATTTGAAGGTGGCAAAGACATTGTTTCTTATTCTGCCTACAGGCTCTTTGGTAAATAAGTTGATTCCCCTCTTCTTTGGGTTAACCTCTCAAATACTGGAACACTGCTATCATGTCAGCCTTATCCTACTTTTCTCTAGACTAGCCAAACTCAAATCCTGCAACCATTCTTCATATGTTTCAGTCTCCCGGCCTTAGTTGCTCTTCTTTGCAACTCTTTTTCCAAGTCTCAACATCTCTTTTGTAATGTGATGACAAAAACTGAATACAGTATTCCAGGTGTCATATTACTCAGCCAGTTACAAATCCATCCAGTGGTGATGCTGTTATCCCACATTTTTCTAACTTACTAAGAGGTAGGTTGTGGTCTATTTTGTTGAATGCCTGGCTGAAGTCTAAGTATACTATGTCCACAGCATTTTGCTAGTTTAAAATTTAGTCACTTTGTCAAAGAATGAAATAAGATTGATTTGGCATGATCTTTTTTAAAAAAAACCCATGCTGACTTCTAGTTATAACTTTATTTGTATCTAGATGTTTGCAGATCTGTTTTTTTTTATTATTGATGTTAGGCTAATTAGTCTATAGTTTCCTGGGTCTTTTCCCCCCCTTTTTTGAAGATAGCACAATGATCAGATGCTGATCATTTTGAAGATGATCAGCTCTTTTCTAACCCTCTGGTAGTTCCTCGGTATTCCAGATTTTTTAAAAGAGATGGTACAATGGTTCTGAGATAATATCTGACAGTTCCTTCAGAACTCTGGGATGTAATCCATCAAGTCCCTGTGATTAATATTGAGCAAGATCAGATAAGCACTCTCTAACCAATTTCTTGTTTATTTTAATTTTTATTTCTAGTCTGTCTTTTACAGTTAGGTTTTTGGTAGGTAGGGCTATAATTTCTTTTTACGTGTAGAGTGATGCAAAGAATGAAGTAAGCAGCTCTACTTTCTCTCTAGTGCCTGTTACTTCCTTGCCATCTCTCTTAAGTGGACCTACTGTTTCCTTGACTTTTTTTCTTGTTATTCAGATGATGAAAGACTTTTTTTTATTTTTGTTTTTGTTGCAAGTCTTTGTTCAATTGAAACTTTGTTTTCTTGACTTCATCTTTGCAGATATAGTTATCTGCAGATATTCTGTCTTAGTTATGTGTCCCTCTTTCCATTTTTTGTACTTGTCTTTTTTGTCTTTCTGTTTATCAGAAAGATCCTTGTGAAACCCTGATGGTTTCTTTTAGATTTCTTTTTTTTTTCCAGTGGTATTGTGCTGAACTGGGCTGAAAAATAGAATAGAATAGAATAGAATAGAATAGAATAGAATAGAATAGAATAGAATAGAATAGAATAGAATAGAATAGAATAGAATAGAATAGAATAGAATAGAACACAACACAACCAAACACAACAAAACAGAATTCTTTATTAGCCAAGTGTGATTGGACACACAAGGAATTTGTCTTTGGTGCATATGCTCTCTTTTTTGATGATGTTTTTGATATCAAATGTCCATTTTAAGGCTTGAGATATGATAGAATCTAGAAACTTGAATATCTCTACTGATATTTTGTTGTCTAGTATTGTAAGCCCTTCAGATCATGTAACTAAGTAAGCCCTATTGTAATCCACGCTTCTTGAGTTGTATTTCCATTTACAATTTTCATCCATAGAATTTTTCTTAGGCCCACTCTGAGTTAAAATCAGCTCCTTTAAAGTTTAAAACACTGGTTGGATTATATTCTATTGCTTGTGTTTGCATTATATTGAATTCCAATATGGCACGGTCACTTTCGCCCAAGGTTCCGGCAATTTCAACTCCCTCTATCACTTCTTCTCTATTATTAAGAATTGGGTCTACTATAGCTTTTCCTCCTTTATCATGGATAATAAAGTTATCAGTTAGGTTGGTTAGGAATCTGTTTGATGTCCTACTTGCTGCAGAGTTTGTCTCCCAGTTCATATCAGGGTCATTAAAGTCTCCCATTACTGCCGTGGTATATTTCCTACATACATTTGTTTTGCAAAAAGTTCATCTTTCTTCTGTTTGGTAGGGTGGCCTGTAGTATACACCTGTAGCAATGTCATTCTTTTTTCCTTTTATATTGACCCATATGGATTCTAAGAAATTTCCATCCTGGGATTTGAGTATTTCTCTACATATTTAGTGATCTGTTATATATAATGCAACTGCACTTCCTCGTTTGTTAGATCTATTTCTTTTCAATAATGTGTATCCTTTCTACAGTACATTCCAGTCAGGAGTTTTATTCCACCATGTTTCAGTAATGGCAACTATGTAATATTTACCTCCATGTACATATTTACCTTCATTTCAAGTTCACCCTGTTTGTTCCCTAAACTTTGAGTGTTTGTGTATAGGCATTTGAGTCCTTTTTGGGTTTTGGTTATGTTTCTTATATCTCCCACTTTGTATCTTGGTTTTCCATCCTTTCCATCATTCTTTACTTCACTGGTTTTTCAGTTTTTCTTCTTTCTCTTTACTCCCTACCTCCTTATATGATTGATTAACTACTGGTTTTTGTTTGGAATCAGGTTCTAAAGGTCTTGAAGATTACCTCCCTCTCCCCTCAATTTTAGTTTGAAGTCTTTCTGATAAGATGCCAAACATTTTCCGAATATATTCTTTCCAGTTCATGTGAGGTTCAATCCATCCCTTGCCAGCAGCCCTTCATGTATGTAATGCAGACCATGGTCTAGGAAACATAAGTTCTGTTGAAGACATCAATTTTTAAGGAAACAAAGGTAGCAGCAGACCAACAGAGAGAGTATGGTGGACCCCGAGCAACAGCTGTGTAAAACTAAGTGACAGAGGAGCAGAGGCCCAGAGCAGGGGGCTTGTTGATGACTATCTTCACTGTGTTCCCTAGTATATCCAATGTTTTGGAAATTGTTTTGTACCTTTCTCCTGACTGACATCTTCCAACAATGCGATCTAGTTGATACATTGTTAGATCTTTTTCAGACCATTGCTTTTTCTTTAAGAAGCAACTGAGTAAATGTCATAAAAATCCTATTAGAATAGTTGAACTTTCTGTGGGCTTGATCAGTCATTGTAAATGATGTCAGTTATGTACTGATTGCTATTTGTCATTAGTTTGAACGGGATGGTTAATTGTAACATCCCTTCTTGTAAGCAGTGTGCACCCTCAGTGGTGGGATTCAAAATTTTTTACTACCAATCCTGTGGGCATGGCTTGGTGGTCATGGCTATGTGGTCATGTGACTGGGTGAGTCAGAAGAGAGAAACTCACTTTAACAATGTTCTTGGAGCAGGGGGTTGGACTATATGACTTGTGAGGTCCCTTCCAGCCCTGGTTTGCTGTGCTATTTCAAAGCATCCTTTGAAGTTGTGTCTTGTGCCAGGGTTTGTGGTCCTTCCTTCCTCTCCTTTTCCTCTCCTTCCCTTCCTCCCTCCCTTCCTCCTTCCATCCATCCATCCATCCATCCATCCATATCTCATTCACTTTCCCTTCCCTTCCCTCTTTCTCCCTTCCCTCCATTTCATTCTTTTTTCCTTCCATCCCTTTCTTTCTCCTTCCCTCCTTCCCCCCTTCCTTCCTTCCTTCCTTTTTCTTTCTTTCTTTCTTTCTTTCTTTCTTTCTTTCTTTCTTTCTTTCTTTCTTTCTTTCTTTCTTTCTTTCTTTCTTTCTTTCTTTCACCGCACCCCTCCCCTATGCCCTGTTTTGGGCCTAGGAAGTCTCCCTGGAGCCCCAGGAGAGCCAAAATGGGGTGTGGGAAAGGCGCTGCTCCTGCCCACACCCCATTTCCAGTCTAAAAGGCCTCCCTGCATTTACCTGGGAGCCAGAATCAACTGTGCACATGCACGCAAATCACATAAACACCAACCATCAGCTGTTTCTTGGCTTAGCTGAATTGCGGCAATCCTCTCTGTTGCTCAAATCAGCTGATCTAATAAACAACAGACTATCGGAGAGGTGAGGGGTAAGAGTGGGAGCTGGTGGCCGGGCCCAGTCAAAATTTTCCCTATTGGTTCTATGAACCATTTAAAATTTTCCCTAGAGGTTCACTCGAACTGGTCAGAACCCCCTGAATACCCCCTGGTTATGCAACCATATTATTGTAATTTTTCCCCTCAAAAAATATTTTAGTTTGTTTTTCAATTTATTTGTATACCTTATATGTTATATTAAATGTGGGGAAAAAAATTCTGAAGTGATTTAGCTTGGTCTGATTTTTTTACATTTCAAAAACCTAGCATTTTAAACAGGGTGTGTAGACTTTTTATATATCCACTCAGTCTGATTCAGAACGTGATCTAAATTTTGTGTGAATAAAGCTGCATATGTTTGCCTCCATAAATTTGAAGAGATGATAATAAAGATGGCAACCAAAATAAAACTGTGTGCTTGTCCTTGCTTACTCTCTCTCCCACATATTGGCTTTCCCTTTATTTGTGTCTCAAATCTTATTTTTGCTGTGAACTAACAGTATATCAGAATATATCTGGTAATTCCCCTCATCTACACCTTTTAAGGAAAGGGAAAATAATGCAATTTGTCAAGGACATTTTCTAGTACACTGACAAACTTCTACCCCTAGGGGTCTTCAGATCACTGCTTGAATCCAATATTAATTCTTGGGTTTAACCAGGCCAAGGACTGCACAGCAGTAACCCCTCACCAGTTCACACATGGCCTGTCTTTTCCACTGACTTCCTCTCCGGTCATCATGTGTCAATCCACTTTTCTGAAAATCACCTTCAGGAAGAAGAAGTAACTGATCCATCCTGCAGCCTTCCTATATATTCCTATATACAAAGTGGTACTATCCCAGAAGCACTGCGATTTTGGGAGTGGAAAATTTCAGGGCGCATAGGAAGGCTGCAGGAAAGATTGGCCAATTCTCCTTCCTAAAGGTGATCTTCAGAAAATGAAAATGAAATGAAGCATGATGGGGGGAAGACAGTGTAGGACCCAGTAAGATGGAAATCAAATCCAAGGCCTGTGGGATCCAGTTGGGTGGGATGAGGAGGAGGATAGATGGAGAGGCATTTCGATGTCCCTGTGGTCAGCTATAACGGTGAGTGGATTGCTTTTCCTACCCAGTCAATGCCAAACATGACCCAAACCTGCCTTTTCCAGAGAAATAAAAAAATGCCCTTTTTGGATTTGTCATTTCACTTTCTTTTTGGGTTATCACTGAATCTTTAAATAAGGAGAAATGTCATCAGATTTTATAAATGACGGAATAATATGATTACCGAATATTCTCTCAGCCTTCCATCCTTCTGAGGTGGGTAAAATGAGGACCCAAATTATTGAAGGCAATATGCTGACTCTGTAAACTATATTAAAAAAATGCAAATATCATATTGTTTTTTTCCCCCACTAGTGTAAATTATCATTTGAAAATACATAAAATCTCAGGAAAATACTGTATACTTTTTCAAATCATTCAAGGTACTTTTAACAGAAGGACCATAAGAATATAAAGTGTATTCTTAATCATGATTAATTCCACACCTGAAATCAAGATGGAATTATAAGAAAACAGTGGACACTCACAGTGATGCTCACACCAATAATTCTGTGTAAAACTTCCTCCTCATTCCATAAAAAAACTTTTTTAAAAATAATCAGGCTGGAGGGAACAGAGTCAGTGCCAGAGTATTGTCATTGTTATGGCTGGTTGCATAATAGGTATTTAGATTAAATTTGGCATTTTATCCATCTATCAAGTCCTCAAGGACCTAATGTTATTGTTATCATGGTTTGACGCACAGTTAGTAAGATGCTAATACTGGACTTGGTTTTGTTATCCACCTACCAAGTCCTTCCTACGCGGCTAATATTATTGCTATTATGGTTTGACAGAGATAGCAAGATGTTTACATTGAACATGGCATTGTTATCCATCTATCAAGTCCTTCCTGTTGTGTTGCAGGCGGACACACGAGGCAGACACGGATCTAAAGGCTAACATTGCTTTATTTGAAGCATAACAGGTTACCGCGGCTGCCCGGCTGGGCTGGCAGACAGCTGGCGGCAGCAGCTGATGCCATTTGACAGCTCCTTTTATAGCCGGCTGTCAAACGGCAACAACCAATGGGAACAGTCGGTGCTCCCGCCAGGAATGCGGACCAGACTGAAGACTGCAGTTAGTCAGGGACACCACACTCCTTTCCCCTAACTATGAGCATGCGCGGCCCTGCCTTCTGGGGATTCCTGGTCCAGAAAAGGAAGTTGAATTAACTGCTATTTAGCGCACCTGGCCTGAGAAGGAGACCCTGATAATCTTGGTGAGTAACCATGCCTTGGTGACCTTCAGCATGTGGTGGAGTAGGAGTCCCAAAACCCAAGGGCTATGGGCCAGTACTGGGCAATTGCTTGTTTGGAACTGAGCTGCAGAAATGGCAGGCACGCCTCGTTTTGATGAGCCGGGTGCGAGTTCAGCTGTGGCTTGCATGAAGGGATATGCATACAGCACTCGGCCATATGGAACCCGTCTCCTCTTCCTCCCCCTCCCCATAAGGCAGAAGGTGGGGGACCGTTGAGCTAGGGAGTTGACTATGAGGTCAAGTCCTAAGGGCCAAAAGAGGAGCAGGCACGTCATGCTCCCTCGGCCCCCTTAGGACGGGACAATCCAACCTCCCACCTACCCAGCTTTTCACCCCCCTGGGAGTGTACCGCCGCTGCCAGGAATGCAAGCCCAGGTGGGAAAGGACCCTGAAGGTGAGTGCGCGGAAGGACCCTAATGGTGGGTGCGCACCTCCTTATTCAGCACCTGACACCCACCAACCCCTACATACAGGATCCCTTTCCCCAGAGTCACTTGGAAGGGGGGGGGCAGAGAGACCCCTTCCCCCAGAGTCACTTGGATGGGGGGGCAGAGAGACCCCTTCCCCCAGAGTCACTTGGAAGGGGGGGCAGAGAGACCCCTTCCCCCAGAGTCACTTGGAAGGAGGGGGCGAAGAGACCCCTTCACCCAGAGTCACTTGTCTGGAACGGTAGACCGGGTACGGCGGGGAATCCTCGGTGCGGCTGAGTAAACCGGGTAGAGCAGGGAAACCCTCGGCGCAGCTGAGTAGACCAGGTAGAACAGGGAATCCTCGGCGCAGCTGAGTAGACCGGGTAGAGCAGGGAAACCCTCGGCGCGGCTGAGTAGACCGGGTAGAACAGGGAATCCTCGGCGCAGCTGAGTAGACCGGGTAGAGCAGGGAAACCTTTGGCGTGGTTGAGTAGACCTGGTAGAGCAGGAAACCTTTGGCGTGGCTGAGTAGACGTGGTGCGGACAGGTCGGCTCACTGGTAGACCGGCTGCGGGTATACTGGCTGCGAGTAGATCAGCCGTGGTAGACCGGCTGCAAGTAGATCAGCCGTAGTAGACCGGCTGCGAGTAGATCAGCCGTGGTAGACCGGCTGCGAGTAGATCAGCCATGGTAGACCGGCTGCGAGTAGACCAGCCGCGGTAGACCAGCTGCGAGTAGATCAGTCGTGGTAGACCGGCTGTGTCCCCGCTTTCGGAAACGCTTGTCAGTGACGTTTGCTCCTCAGCTAGGGAGACTTTTGGACCACTGCGTTCTCGGTAGCGCAGGCGGGGGTGCTTTTCGGGCAACGACTCTTCCTCGGCTTGTGAGGCTTTAGACTTTTGCGCTCTCGGTAGCGCCAGCGGGGGTGCCTTTCGGGCGATGACTGTTCCTCGGCTTGTGAGGCTTAAGACTTTTGCGCTCTCGGTAGCACCAGCGGGGGTTGCCTTTCAGGCGACGTCTGTTCCTCGGCTTGGGAGGCTTTAGACTTTTGCGCTCTCGGTTGCGCCAGCGGGGGTTGCCTTTCGGGCGACGTCTGTTCCTCGGCTTGGGAGGCTTTAGACTTCGCGCCCTCAAAAGGGCGCTCTTAGTAGCACCAGCGGGGGTGCCTTTCGCCTCTGTCAGGGAGGCTTTTTAAACTTGGCGCGCGCAGAGATTGTCTGCGGCGCCTGACATTCAGCTCTTAGCGGCTTCGGCTCTTATAATCAGTGACTTGCTCAGATTGCTTAGTCCGGTTGCCTCTCGTTGTGCATCCCACCCTCGTCGCCAGTGTTGTGTTGCAGGCGGACACATGAGGCAGACACGGATCTAAAGGCTAACATTGCTTTATTTGAAGCATAATAGGTTACCACAGCTGCCCGGCTGGGCTGGCGGCAGCAGCTGATGCCGTTTGACAGCTCCTTTTATAGCTGGCTGTCAAACGGCATCAACCAATGGGAACAGTCGGTGCTCCCGCCAGGAATGCGGACCAGACTGAAGACTGCAGTTAGTCAGGGACACCACACTTCCCAAGCACTTAATGTTATTGCCATTATAGTTTGACGCATAGTTTGCAAGATGTTTACAATGGATGTGGCATTTTTATCCACCTATCAGGTCCTTTCAAAGGACCTGGGATAGGCAGCTGCTGTGTGACTGGCTTAAAGCTGTGGTTGCAGAATGTAGCGTGTTCTGAATAAAGCTGCCTTTTGCAATGGATAAATTGATGACGACTTTGTCAAGGCTGATATGTTCAAGTGGGACTTCAAAGATTTTGGAATTGTGCTCAATGGACCTATTACTACTGATACTATAATTTACTTTTTTTTGACCCATTATTCTACATCCATTAGCAGGTTTTTGGGAAATTTTGTGATTTCCTCTTTTTTATTGTCCTATCTCTGCACACTGTAGCATCCCATTATCCAGACTTTTTGGTTTTTTTTATATTTAAGTTGTTAATTTTGGCAGATGCTTGTCTGTTTAAATTTTAAAGTCCCAGTAAACATTTGCTTCTTCAGGTTCTATTACTTGGTCTATTTTGTGGTCCCATTAGTTCTTGCTTGTAGGCAAATGGTATTTCTTGCTGATCTTCCAATGCACCAGCATTACCATGCTGTTGTCTATGCCATCTTCTTGCAGTATTAACTTTCTTCAGCTTTTTTTTTTTTTTTGCAGAGTCAGCATTTGCTTTCTCATCTCAATTCTGTTTTTGTTCTTAAGGCTTGGTTTTGTGAAGCCATAATTTGCTTAAGGCTTGGTCTTGTATAGCCATTTGTTCTTAAGGTTTGGTCTTGTGTAGCCATAATTTGCCCCTTTGTTTCTTTCTTCAACTTTTCTCTTCTTAGACATTGCCAGGTCTTGTTATTTTAATTGTTAATTTGTTATCTTGTTAATTTGCCTGTTGATTTTTTAATGTGTCTACCCATGTAATAATTTGTCTTGCTATGTATCTTTTCTATTGTTCATCTGAGCTTTCATGTAAGCCCGTTTGATCTCTCTAGTACTCAGTAAGCCTTCATGGTATATTAGCTTCCATACATCTTCTTTACTGTCCTTCAGATAATCTTCCAATGCCCTTTCTTCTTCAGTTGTCTGGTGTTTTTGCAACATTACAACAATTTCAGCTATTTTCCACAGTTATTGTTATCTGCCATTAAAACATGTCTGAAAATGCTGTTTCTCTTACTGCATCATCATGCATGTCCCATGCAGTTGGCAGGCCAACCACTGTACAGTCTTGGATAGGAAGTGAAAGTTTGAGTGGTATTATGAAAGAAAATCCATTGCCATCCAGTGCAAATGGAATAATATTGGAACTACATGTTCTGCTCAGTGATACTAAAATATTTGTAAATCTTTCTACAAAGAATTATGGTTTACTTATTTATGCTGTGTTGAGTGTTTCTCATCAATTAATCAGAAATACACAATAATATTTTGTAGAACTGTAATATGTATTGTTCTTAGCACATGGCACACTGCCATCTACTGGTTTTTTAAATGATCTCTCTTTCTCTCCCGCCCCCCCTCCCCACCCAAATTAATGCATGGGCAGACACATTAAAAAAAAATCAACAGGCAAATTAACAAGATAACAAATAAACAATTAAAATAACAACAAGACCTGGCATGACAAATTTTAAAGCTTAAATCATTGTGCATTATAGAACCCATATGCAAAGTTAGATCAATATATAACATATTTTGGTTTTGTATTATTTCTCATAATTAAATATTCTTACATGTAGGAAAACATAAAGCATGTTATTAAAATAACTAACGTCAATTCCCAAGTCATTAGGTAAATGTGTTCATCTTGTTCACATCCTCAGAAAGAGTTGTTCACTTATACTGTTTCACAAGCAGTGGACCAGCATCTGTATTTCCAAATTTAAAAAAAAAATGTTAGCTGACACATTAATTTTGCTGAATGTTGAAAATATTTATATTATGATTTTTATATTTGTAGTATATATATCAAGCTTTACTGACACATTCTGTGTCTAGTATGTAGCTCAAAGTAAGATCTGCAAGTTCTTTCTATATGCTAGTAATTCAAATTGCATACAATCAGCAGCACATTTAGTGATATTTTCTTCCATTAAACTGGAATTTTATGATATTTAAACTACAGCATCAAAAACTCTGTCTATGAACCAATTATGCAGATTGGGCAATACAAAGATAACTCTTTGATGATGTAATGCTGCATTTGAACTGCAGTAGAGTAATATTAACTTAGAATTTTGATTTCTCATGCAATATCTGCTGTGTCCACTGACTGATGAAGTTCTCTATCTGGTCCGCTGTTTGCGCGCGGGAGCGCTGATCGCTCCCATTGGCTGATGCTGTTTGACAGCCGGCTATCAAAGGGGCTGTCAAACGGTATCAGCTGTCGCCGCCAGCTGACTGCCAGTTAGCCTCGGCAGCCGCAGCGACCCTTTATTCCTCCGAATAAAGTCTGTTAACTTTTAGCCTGCGTCTGTCTCAGTCATTGCCGCCGCTCTACAACAATATCACTCCTATCAATGGTGGGATTCAATTTTTTTACTACTGGTTCTGTGGGCGTGGCTTGGTGGGCATGGCAGGGGAAGGATACTGTAAAATCTCCAGTCAGAGGTGGGATTTGCCAGTTCTCCAAACTGCTCAAAATTTCCATTACCAGTTCTCCAGAATACCACCTGCTGAATACCACCTCTGACTCACATATAGTAGAAACTGTTCTTTACAGTCGAACAGAGTTAGGGAAGGAAGGAAGAATTTTAATACCTAATTGTATAAATCAACTAAACAAAGACTTCTGTAGTAATATAAATGCTGTTGTCTGTATGATGATCCTACTTTTGATTTTTCCACTGGGACTCTCATGTCTGGTTCATGATTCTAACCTCTTGCTAGCAGAAGAAGGAATCTGCATAGTAATATGTAGTACATACCAAATTTTGACTAAGGTTTAGCCTTCCCCTTTTGTGACATTTTGTTTTATTTACATTATAACCCCACCCATTTCATGATGTTTTGCTTATATTTTAGCCCCACCCATTTTGTGACATTTTGCTTACATTGTAACTCCTCCCATTTTGTGACATCATAGACCCACCCCCTACAATTCAGCTGCTTAAAGTGTAGAACGCGTTTAACAACATCATGGATTATTGTGAAGGAAATAATAAAAAGGGTGATAATGCACATACAAATGATCATTTATTTGATATAAAAGTTACACCAGAACCAGCAAAGAGGCCCTGTTGAGTGAGGAAGTGTTGTAAAAAAGTTAATATTGAGAGTAAACGTGAATTGCTGCTTAAGATTTGTTATTGTTGTTTCTGCCAGATACCAAATGGTGCGTATATAGACACCAAAAATTTAGAAGTATTATGAGTTGAAACCGAATATGTAATGGCCTTTATTTCTGTTATGAACAAATAAAAGTGCTTAAATAAAGTTTTAACAAACCTTAAGAAAAAGCAGGGTTCTAATCCTGCACTTCTGATTGGCCGATAATAGCGATATCGGATTGGTCTGTTCTGGGGAATCTGATTGGCTGTTAATGAGCCACTCTCATTGGTTCAAGGGTTTAACACTTCCATGTTTCTCATTGGCTAATAGGTCAGCAGCCTGCCCTATAAAAGGACTGCTGCTGCCCTAGGGTTTTTGCTTTGTTCACAATGATTAATAAAGAGTTGAAGTTCACTGTTCACTGCCTCGTCTCCATTCCTTGCGCCCATGCGCAGAACATAACACTGGCGACGAGGATGAGATGAGGAGACATCAGAGCTGACTGAACACTACAGAGCACCAAACAGAGCACGTGGCTGAAGGCGCATCGACAATGGGAACCATGTCCGGCGGCGCCATACCACCTGCTCCATTTGACCTGGCACAAGAAGACTGGGACTCGTACATAGACCGGTTCCAGATGTTCTGGAAACCAACAACTTGAAGGATGCCACTACGGAAAAAAAGTGAGCAGTGTTCCTGACCCATTGCGGGCCTGCTGTCTTTAAGATAGCCAAGGCATTAGCGAAACCGGCTGAGGTGAAAACCATGGACTGGGACGTCCTCGCACCCCTTCTACGGGCCCACTATGCACCCGCCGTACCAACGCTTGTCCAAAGACATGAATTTTACCAGAGGGACCAGCGGAAAGGAGAGAGTGTTGCAGATTTCATCGCGGATCTCCAGAACCTGGGAGGCCTCTGTGGATTTACGGACCTTGAAGAAGCTCTGAGAGACTGAATAATTCTGGGATTAGAAGACCACATGACGCAGAGCAAGATCATGGCCAAAGGGGACATCGACCTTGCTGATGTTATCAAGGACGCTACTGCAGCAGAAGCAACCAGGAGCTTAAGCCTCATCAGGTACCTTTTGCCCTTAAACCAAAAATTGACCAGCAGCTCGATAAATTAATAGTCCAGCGTAAATTAACTGACCACGCTCATTGGGAAACCCCAATTGTAACACCCATCAAACCGGATGGATCGTTAAGGATTTGTGGGGACTACCGGGCCACCCTTAATCACGCCCTTCAACAGAACGCTTACCCAGTGCCGGTGGTACAACACCTTCTACATTCCCTGGGGAGCGGAAAAGTCTTCGCTAAATTGGATTTAGCACAAGCGTACCAACAACTGCCTGTAGATAAAAAAACCGCAGAGGCACAGATGATTGTTATGCACCGAGGCGCCTTTAAGTGCAACTGACTCCAATTCGGAGTGAGCGTAGCCCCAGGGATTTTTCAAAGTCTGATGGAGAAACTATTGCAAGGGATCAAGGGGGTCGTGCCATACTNGGTTCTCCAGAAATTTAAAGACTCTGGCCTTAAGGTTAAAAAAAAAAGTCAACTGTGTACAGATAAAGTAGAGTTCCTGGGGTACCTAATCGATAAACAAGGCATTCACCCCACTAAT
>BHEV01053430.1:0-32691 GCA_004319985.1 Emydocephalus ijimae
CCCTGATAGTCCTTGAGGATGAGGCATTGAAATTTGAGGTCTTGGCGTTGAATTGTGGGGATGAGTTGCTTTAGTGTCTTCTAAGACACCATCGAGAGGGACGATCCCGAGTCGACCTCCATGTGGCACGGCTGCTTCTTGATGGCTACAGTGACTCAGATTTTCTTAGTGTCTAATGCTGAGGCGTGACCGATAGTGATAGTATGGTGAGCCTCTTCTCTCTGTACGGCTGGATTTCTGTAGGAGTGGTTTACTGGNTGGGCCTGGCAAGCTGCGGCAGACCCGGCCGATGTGGCCTCGTTTCCCGCACTCGTGGCAGAGCGCGTCACGGAATTTGCATTCGGACCTGGCATGGTTGGCTCCACAGCCAGCGCAAGGGCGTAGGGTTTTTGGACATTGGTCCCGGTCGGACCGCAACCAGTGGACTCCTTCCTCGCTGTCTGACGACGAAGAGAGGTCCTCGTAGTGTGTCGTTGAAAGCTGCCCTTCTGCGTTGGGTAAAATTTCGCTGGTCGGTGAGGTTACCGTAGCGCGGGTTCGGCGGAGTTGTGCAGCCGACTTTCTGGTTGCTTCTGCTGCAGTAGCATCGGTGATGGCATCAGCAAGGCTGATGTCGCCTTTCACCATCAGCTTGCTTTGGATGCCTAGAGCATCTAATCCCAGAACTATTCGATCTCTCAGTGCCTCTTCTAAATCGGCGAACCCGCAGAGGCCCCCCAAATTTCGGAGGTCTGCCACGAAATCGGCCACGCTTTCCCCTTTTCGTTGGTTCCTCTGATAAAACTCGTGGCGTCTCACGAGCGTAGGCACGGTTGGCGCGTGGTGGCCTCTCAGGATGGGTTCGAGGTCATCCCAGCTCATGGCCTTTACTTCTCGCGGTTTGGCCAGTGCTTTGGCCATCTTAAATACGGCTGGGCCGCAATGCGTTAGGAACAACACTCTTTTCTTTGCTGGTGTGGAGTCCTTTAGGTTGTTCGTCTCAAGAAACTTTTGGAAGCGATCCATGTAGGATTCCCAATCCTCTTGGTTTGGATCGAGCGGAGCGGGTGGTATGATGCCGCCGGACATGGTTCCATTGTTGACGTCGTCTGTCACGTGCTCGGGTTGCTTCCTGGCTTCTTCGGCTCAGACGTCTCCAAATCCCATCCTCGTCACCAGTGTCAAGTATTGAGCATGGGCCGGAATAAATGGAGACAGCCTCTGAACGGTGAACTTCAGCTCTTTATTTGCATAGTGACTTCTGAATTAACAACAGTGAACTCTGCCTTATATAGGCAACCCTTGTAAGCTTTAACCAATAGCGAGCTAGAAACGCTAGCTCTTTCAGCCAATAGTAACTCTCCATTAAGGGCCAATCGGATTCCTTAGAACTGGCCAATCCGGTTTGGCCGCTTAATAGCCAATCAGAAGTGCAGGGCCAGAACCCTCAAGCTCACACTTTATTACTTTATTGTATACACAACAGTTAGTGAAGATGGATACTATGTTCTATGTTATCACATAAAACTATCAGAGAAAGTTGGAAGGGAACTACAGATCATCTTTTTTTTTATAACAGTGCTGGAGGGGAATGTATGCCAATGGTGGACCACAGAAGTATGTAGGAGATATGCATATGTTGCAAAAGGCTGAGGACTGTGTAGAGTTTTGGGGTGTTATTTGTATCACTGGACACTGTGGAAGCAATTTGCTATGACTGGTTGGAGGTGACAACATCAAGGACCTCCAGGGTGTATGTTTCCAGTGTGGTTTTAGAAAAGAAACAGGAGTTGGACCTGGTTTCCTATCTTCATTTGCAATGGTTGCCTCCTGGCTGTCAGTATGGCAGGCCATCCCAATGTTTCTCCATGAGACAGGTGGCCAAGGAAAACCATAAGAATTTTATGGAC
This sequence comes from Emydocephalus ijimae, assembly GCA_004319985.1. NCBI lineage: Eukaryota > Metazoa > Chordata > Lepidosauria > Squamata > Elapidae > Emydocephalus > Emydocephalus ijimae. The sequence goes on from BHEV01053430.1 coordinate 1,890, forward strand.
TTCCCCAGCCAAATGATAGGGCCACCTCTGAAGGTTAGTGATTGGACATACAGTAGCAGGCAGTGAGGCAATCTAAATAGCATTGGGTATAATATAATGATTATCTTTTTAGGGGCTGGTTAATGCTCTGAAAGCCCTCCATTCAGCTTTTAACAAATTTTAAAATTCTTGCCTCTTTCTACATTTTTAACCTTTATATACTGTTTTTATATTTTAATATTTTATTGTGCACTGGAGCAGAATCCCTCTATGAGGGAGGTGACTGAATAGGCTTTTTTGTATTGCTAAATCACACTGCTCCCTTATTTATTCACATTCAATTTGCTTACAATCACTAAGATTCCTATATCATGTTTCCAAGGCAAGGTCCCCCAAATCTGACCCTGTGCATTTGATTTTTTTTTTAACAGTTACAGGATTTTTACAACTGTCACCAGCGAACATCATGCTGTCAGATATGACACAATGATCAAGCCCACTGAGATATTTTTGTCTGATTTTTGTCTTCAATTCCTGTGTTATCAGCAAATTTAGCAAGCCTTCTTTGCAAGTCATTTTTAAGTCATTTATAAAGGTTTTGAATCACACAGGTCAAGGAAGGATCCTGGGAATTCTGCTTTCCTTTAGGGCAAAGCAGAACAACATCAGAGAATCGTTCGGGTGCAGCTGTTATCAATCTGTTGCCTAACTTTGCTTTATCTTGAAAGAGGTTGGTCAGGATTGGAACAAAGTGTCCTCATATATTTGATTGTATTTGACCAGTAGGATCTCTTAATCATCAAATAACTCAAGCCAGGATAATCTAAGCAAAACCCCAAAACAGTACAAAATGGATATGCTTTGATGGTCACTGTCCCATAACTAGCAAATACTCTTTGTGCATTCTCTGTCCATTCTTTATTTGCACCTGGTGGGATTTATGACCATCATTGCTGCCAGAGAGAAGATTTAACACATCTCTGCACAGGACAGAAATTCCCCTACTTGCTTGAAGAAATAGAATCAATAACTCTGATGTTTCCATGCTGCCCCCTCTATACTATGTGTCAACTCAGTCTCATAACACCTCCACTCATATGAACTCTGAGGAAATAGTGTCCTCCTTTTAGCTGACAGGTCACGAGATAGTTCCAGAAGAACACTAAATTTATAGCAATTGCCATCACTATTACATGCTCAATTGTTTAGCAATTCTGGAAACCTTAAAACATTTTCTGTAAGCATTTTGGCTATTTATAATGTGTTTTGCTGTTTTCTGCTACATTTGTTTTTGGTCTTTGTCCATTAAAACAATTAAACTACACTACACTAAATTACGCTGAACTAAGTTCCAACTGTTGCCGTGAGGAATGAGGTAAATACTTTTAATAAACCACAACTACAAATTTCACAACATTAGGGCACCGCCTCACCTAAAAAGAGCCTTCAAATTCTCTGGCAGTTCTGTACGTCCTGCATAGCCTGGATTCATAGTTATGAATATACCGACCGAAGGAACTAATTTAATGTCTTCTCCAAGGAAATTAAAGTTCTGTTTTTTGTCTCTTATAGCATCCTGTATGCTTTTCACCTGACAGTAAGAGAAGATAGTTTGTTAACAAGCTTAGCTGATTTAACAAATCGTATCAATTTTTAGAAAAAGAGAAATAATGGTTCTATAGATTTTACTTCATTGGGCTGCCTGCTTATAAGCTAATGCTGGGACAGACATGAGTTGGCCATTATCTGCCCAAAATAGATAAGAACTTAAATTAAGTTTGCATTTAAAATCATTTAATACGCTGTAACTTGAATAATACCTAAGAATGATTAAAGTTGAGGAATTCTTCAATCCTGATTTTCATTTTTAATTATGTATCTATCATTAAAGCATAACATCAAACATAACATATAGAAACTACAAGTTTTCTTAAACTATTCAGTGCCTGAACCTTAACATATCTTGTAGCAAAGGATATAGTTTAGAGATGGTATCTCTTGAATACCTCCTGTTATTAAAACCTTAAGAAAAAGACAGATCCTTTCATTTCTACGCATTTTTAATCAAGTTCTGAATAAGAAGAATAAACTAGATGGAAGCAATAATATTCTAAAATCAGATAACATTTGCATATTTTTACCAAGTTCTTTCACCCTTAATATTACCTACAGTCCCATAAAACCTTTCACAATTTCACAGTTATTAGAATAAAAATACCAAGATAGTTGTCCTTGAGGAAAATTAATTCTAATTATAACTTTGAGAAGATACTCCTAATTCAAAAATGGTCGAGCTATATATTATCAAGATTATTATAGGCAACTTTGTGTCAAGCTGCTTAATAGTTATAATTACTGAATATTTATATCCATTAATCACTAAAGAGAAATTCTGAGTAGATTTTTGGCCACATATTATAAAGTTCTATGACTCTTTGCATCTTGAGTTCTATGACTCTTTGCATCTCCTCATTTCAAAAGATTAAAAATGTGGAAGAAATTTCTTGACCATTTCACAAATTTCAAGAAGTACGTGCAATTGCTGTCCTCATCCTCCAGATCTGACAATTTTTCTATGGACACTTAATTAAAAAACAGGAAACTTCAGTAATCTAGAAATGGGTTCCCAAGAATGAATAGAATATTTGAAAAAGTGTGACAATTTTCTTTGGGCAAACAAAAGCAGTAAATTCCAAGACTGACTTCCACCAGGGAGGCAATACAGCCAGCATGACTAAGAAACCTCACACAGAGAATGATATGAGTATTAACCCAAAAGAGCACATCACTGCTGAGGGAAAGAATGGATCATTTAAAAAGATTGTTTACATTGGAACCTATACCCAGATTTGTGGTCAACGTGGTCAAATGGGACCAGAGTCTTTCAACCGTCCTGCTACCCTTTTTTTTTTTTTTAATTGCATTTAGGAGATATGTTTTACCTACCTGTACAGCCACAACTGAGAGAACCTCAACAGAGATCCTGTTAAATTCATCAAAACAGCCCCATGCCCCCGTCTGGGAAAGACCTTTATAAATGTTCCCACAAGACTGCAAGAGAATGAAAGATGGTAGTGAAATTACCCATAGAATCTGTTTAGTGAAGAGCATGTAATCTATTTCCAACTTCATAAACAATTTAGGAGGTTCTCTAGACGTTGATCACAGAAAGATGGAATGGAACATAGAAGTTGCATTGACAAATATGAATCATGTGTATTTCTCAAGTGTACATCTTTATTACATGGGCGAATGCTTGTCTCAAGGATTTTGTTCTGGTCCCCTCCACATAGCAGAGAGTTACCAATTCAAAAGAAGGAATAATTTTTTAACATGGATACAATAGAAGAATTAGATCATATTTTATTAACCTTTAGAGAAGTCACCTACTGTGTCAAAGGTGGGATTCAAATTGCTTAACAACCGGCTCTGTGGGCATGGCCTAATTTGTGGGTGTGGCTTGGTGGTCATGTGACTGCCTGGGCATGTCTTGTATGTAAATATTAAAAATATTTATGTAAATATTGATTTTTTTTATTAAAGAGAAACTTTTACCCAAAATCAGGCAAAGAAGGCAGGCAGATTGAGTTGCTCACAGAATCACAGATTCACTCAGATCTATCTTTCTGCCATTGGCTACCTGAGCCTGTGACATACAATTTGCTTGCAAGCAAACCCATAAAATTTGCTTGCAAGCAAACTCACAAAATTAACTCACAACACACCATGTATGTACATATTGAATTTTTTATAAAAAAGAGCAACTTTTATCCAAATCAGGCAGAGTAGGCAGGCAGACTGAGCTGCTCACAGAATCACAGATTCACTGCGTCAATCATTTTTCATCCATTACCTTATAATCCATTTGCTCTGAACAGTTGAACACATATACCATGATGCCAAGAGCTCGGCCCAGGTCTTTGGTGGTCTCAGTTTTCCCAGTACCAGCTGGCCCTGCAGGTGCCCCACTCATTGTTAGGTGCAATGATTGCGTGAGAGTGATATAACATCTTCCAGGTACAAAGAGGAAGGAAAGAATAGAAAACAGAAACAAATAAAGTTGGTTGCATACTTTTACCTAATTCTATTTTTTACTGATAACCCACCGAAGTCTCCTTTGCAACTTTAGGTAGAAATAAAATACACTCCATAGAAAATTTGTACAGAGGAGATGAATTTGAGTGGATTACAATGCTGGAATAACATCAAGCAAATCAGTCTATATTCTTTGTAACCATTCAGAAACAAAGTGAGTTGGCTTCTCTCTGATGAGGTAAGCAAATTCAGAAACACTGTGAATCCTACAGATAGTAATGGAAAAGGACCCTTTTTTAAAAAAAAAGTATTTTTATTAAATGATTTTAAAGATTTTATTATTTTATATTGAATAAAAAAGCAGAGAGGAAAGAAGATAGAGAAAAGAAAAAAAAACAGAAAACATGAAATGCACACGCACATACATGCGGCTTCTCAACATCCCCTTAGCAATTATACTGTATATAAATTCTAATCAAATCACTTGCTCCATGATTTCATTGTAATTCCCTCCTTAGCAATTATACTGTATATAAATTCTAATCAAATCACTTGCTCCATGATTTCATTGTAATTCCCTCCTTTCTATAACCTATATTTTCTATTCATCAAAAATACAAATCACAAAATCATTTTCTTTCTTACACAAAAATCTATAAGGGACAGTCATTGATGAATGTCAATAATGACTATTCTGATTAAAGCAGTGCTATTTGTTTTATTGGCAACTTATTTAAAGCATTGCCATGTCACATAAAATCCTCACATCTGTTCCATATCTTTCTGCAGTTCTTCCAGGTCCAAGAAGAGGAAATGTCTTGAAGAAAGACAGCCACTGGATCTGAATTGAATCTCTTCTAATCAAGACTTACAAGCACTACTTCCTATTGGAAACTACATGTTTTAGCAAAAATAACTCTCTCACACACACACAAAAGTTCTGTAACAACCATCCAAGCTTCATGGCACTTTATCAATAATGTTTTCTCTTCCATGAAGTCATATAGACCCCTACCTGTCTGTTAGAGGAGTGATAACTAGTCGTGGTATGTTGCCAAGGTATTCATAAGAATATAGAAACTGGGCATCACAAATATTTGCGTAACAGTGTTTTTCTTCTTCTGCCCACCTGTGTCGGAGTTGTGATAGCCAAAGAAAGACCTGTGCATTGTCCACCTTTAAATGCAAAAATATGAATATGAATAAACAAAAGATTCAGCCTAAACTCAGACGTACTTCATAACTTTAATAACTACTTTATTAATTCATAACTACTCCCTGTACTCCTTTCCTACTCCACATTTAAATTACATAAGCTCTCCTAAGTTATTTTTTTTAACTGAGAAAAACAGAGCCTGAAGCCTCCATGCATTTAAGATCCAAATCAGTGAAAATATCCCTTCAAAATAATCCCATTGCTACTTTACTAATTTGTCATTTTTGTTTGCAGAGCCCAACTTTAGCACAGTGAGAAGTACTGTACAGTTATCCCACAATAAATAACGGGCAAAAGTGATAATGCTGTTCCTCATGTTGCAGGACAAACCTTTTGGGCAATCATCTTTGCCACCACATCTCGAGCGTGCACATCAATGGTGCAGATGGTCATGATCTTCTGCCTGTCACCTTTAGAAAGAGGTCCAATCAGCATTGTGATCAGGGTGTTGAGCTGTGTCACCTGTTTCTTATAACAGTCCTTCATGGCATTTTCATAGCCTTCTTCCAGCCTGGCAAAGGCAATCCCTACCTCTGTGCTCCACCAGATTTGTGTACAAGTCAGTGCCACCTGGGGAAAGAAAAGCAACTTAGCTTCCTTCACAGAGTCACTAGCAACTGATGTGCTACTGGACCAATTTCTGTGTGCGCGCATAGGTGTATGTTCATTTACAGAAAAATAAAATGGGAAACATATCAGGTAGCAAAAAGTATAATCAAAAAGAATATCTGCAGAGGCCTGCAAATTAGTACTCGTGGGCAAATCCTCCAAAACATGTATTTGTTCTAGCCATTTCTATCCCCTTTCATATCATAACTGTTTTCCTAACTTTATGGAAAATATTAATAGGGAGTGGCAACTCATCAAAGAAAAAAATAATCTACAAAGGAAGCAAGAAGATCAAGTCAAAGACAATGACAGGGTAGTTTTACAATCACATAAAGACTAAATGGTCAGGGCATAATCTAAAAGCTGAGATTAAATTTTTCTGATCTTAAATATATTATTTCTTGCTACCACCTGCTTTAGGTGATCTATGAGAAGCCAGTAAAAAAGCTCATAAGAAGCATGAAATATAGAGCTTAATGTCCATAAATGTCATGGGATAGAAGCAGGATATTAATAAGGGTGAAGTAAACCATTAGGAGGGCATAATTAAAATGGATAGAAAAGCTTGCACTGTGGACTTATGTAGAGAGCTATGGAAAAACTCTGAAATATCCAGACTATTTCTTTAAAAAATGAAAAATAAATCAACCAGGCTTTTGTTCGGTATCTGGTATCTAAATCAAGTTCAGACTAGAAAAGCAACCTTTGCCCAGTATATTATAAAAAGAAAACCATTTTCCCCGAGCCCTTATTTATTAGATGCTTGGAGGAAATGGCTTTTCTTTTATTTTTAAAGCAAAGCAAAAACTTCTGAGCTGTAAAGCCATTTGATAATCTTTAGTTGTTGGCAGCCTGATTCTTGTAGCACTGATCTGGCTCAAGAGCTATTAAAGTCGAAACAATGTTTATGGAGGGAGCAAAAAGGTTAAACATTTAACAGTTAAACTTTTACTGGTGGCCTTTGTTTTTGTTTTGTTTCCCAGGATTTGGCACTGACTTTTTCCCCCTACTGGCTTAACACAAAAGCAAGGCTGCTGGCCCTGTAATAGAAACTTCATTTTCCATTATTTTCACAGCATTGCCCTTGACAATGACCCTGTAGGTTGTTCTTACTCTCTAAACTCCAGTACATAAACCAGGGTCAAGCAAGATACCTGCTGGGTTCCAACGTTGTCATAAGCCACAACATGCTTGTTTACTTTTGGCTCAAAATGTTATGGTTACAAAAATCGTGGCTTAGTGCAATGTGTAAATGGTAAAGGTCATATTTATTTAAAATATCTTCTCTTAACCATCAAACCTATCAAGGTCTAGAGAAAAGACTGACAATCTTTTGTTCAGGCCTGCCCTTAACATCGGGGAAGGAATGGGGGTCATACACTAGACTTGGCTACATCACCTACTAGACTAAGAGAGTAATTTATGAATAGATGGGAGAGTTTCAGGACTTTTAATACTGAAATATTGATTGTAGATTTTATAATACAGTGTGTTTTTTTCCTGCAACCCTGCATGCCACCAATTCTCAGCAGTGGTGGTCCCAGGAAGGGAAGGGGGTGCGTTGAGAATGAGAGGAAAATGATTAAACATCTGCAAACAGAAGCTAAAGTGGCTTTAAACTATGACTGATAGACTGACCATTTGCAGTAGGGTGAAAAATGCTCCATATTAGAGAGTGTATCTATCTATTCCATCACTCTTCTGTATATGCTGGACTTGCAGCAGCTGGCATTTTCAATCTACCGTGGCAAGAAACTGGCTGGGAAATCCAAAACTAGCAATTCTATTTATCAGGACTGGAGCTGGCTTGCTTGGGGAAAATTGGAGCAAATATCATCTGCTCTTAAAAAAAAAAAAAAGATTTTACGTATTATTCCTCAAAAGGAGAAGCAAAGCAATACCTGGGCAGGATAGTCAAACAGCCACTGTTCCCTTGCCTTTTCCTCATAAGCCACCACAGCCTCTGTCATCTCATGCCTTACAGTGGCCCGCATGCAATCCAACACACGGTTCAGCCAGCACTCCACCTAGAGAAGGAAGTGAAAAAGTAAGTCAGTGGGCATCTACAACATGTCCTTCTGTGGAAATACCAAATGCTCTTGCTGAACACCCTTCTCTGGAATAGATCCCAATTGTTGCACCATGTGATATATATATAGATATATGAACTTCTTTATTTTTGGTAGCAAGGTTGTGTAAGTTTTTCCCTACTGAGAGCTGTAATTCATCTTTCCAGAGGCCATGCTCTAAATGAGGTCAGAACAAAAATTAGATTTAATTTCATTTCCATTTCTTTAAAATGAAGTATTGTAAATATAATTATGCTCCAGTCATGTATTTAATATCGCCTCTCATTGAATATGGTTTTATAACATAATATCAACTTTTGGAAGTCTCTAGCGTCCATTTCCAGGGCTTTTGTGAGCCATAGATCAGGCACCTCTCCTTGATTAGCATTTTCTGCAGAAAATGTCATAATTGTTCATACTCCGCCACATCTTGTGGAAAGGATAATTCTATGCTATTCTGAGCATCATATATGTGCACTAGGTGAAAATCAGTGAGGAAACCTCCTGTGGCTTTTTGACTCCAACTCAAGAATTGAAACTGAACTTCTCTAAATTGTTCATGATCCACTTACTTACCTGCCCACTGCAATCACATGGCTCACTAAAATCAACATATTCTTCCTCTTTACTGTACATCCCTAAACCCAGCTTGGTTGGGTTTTGCTCAGAATCCACATGAAACTTCATTTTGGCCATGTTATCAAAAAGTTTTGAGAGATGGCGCTGAACCTACAAAATGAATTAGGACAGGTTGTTCATATTCAAGGCACACTGAACTTAACTACATTAGGCCCAAATAAGGACTTAAAGAAATATCAGCTTCCATCTCCTGGTGGTATATTCACTAAGACTACTGTTATCAGATTTTGAATCAAAGAGAAACACAACTTACACTTATAGCCCATTTTCTCAGTTAATTTTCATTTTCAGAGCTAAATTTTAAAGAACGCCCATCAACTATAATTGGCATTTTAACAGCTTATAAAACCAATTCTGCAATCTTAAAATAAACTTATATTTATGTAGAAAGCATCTCTCTCTCTCCATATGTTCAATTGTGTGTAAACATTCTTACGTGCCATCAACTAAATCTTTCAACTGCACTTAAAGCATTGCTAGTTTAATATATGGGCCACTAAGATGAAATCATTGAACAGTTAATCCTCTCCTAGAATCAGCAGACAAAACTCTAAGACAACAATGGAAAACTGATACATTTATCCATATTTCATCAACATAATATTTATTTTGATTTTATAACACATGTCTTTAAATAGGAATAAAAGACAGAATTCAAACTGTTCCTTCTTCTACCAGAGAATTTTTAAACATTATTCTTCACTGAGTTTCTCTTTTCTTCTGATGCATTTAGGCCTGGATCAAATGAAAAAACTTTTAAGCTTCCAAGACATAACTGAAAACCATCCTACCTTCCTTCTTCTCTCCTTTACTTTTATATATGCAAAAATAATTAGACCCAGAATGTTTAAATAAATGGCTTCAATGGTTTCCCACCCTACTCTTTCTCCACTACAAATGATCTTTTCAAATGTGTCTTAACAAACTTCTCAATATCTATAGCCAGCTGGAAAAATCAGGCATAGTACAAAACAAACAGCAAAATGTGGTATTCTGCAATTTACTTGGCATACCTATTCTTCATCTGCAATGGTTCGTACAGGGAAACTTTTCACCTCTGCTCTCCTTACAAACCAATGTTGACATAATGAAATTTTAGGAAAAGCGAAGTACTAGATGTACAGGCTGCCATCTAGTGGGGATTCAAGGATCCAACATGCCTTGAAAGCGAAGATTTATGGACAATGTTGCAGAAATGAAAGAACAGGCTCTTACAGCCAGTGTTGAGGATCTGAATCCAGTACATTCTCCAAAATGCCATGTTTATAACTGGGGGGGGGGTGAATATAAGTGACTTACCAGCTGTGGATTGGTGCCATTTGAAAGAATATCAAGTAAATCAGCAGACGAAATAAAGTAAAACCTGGGAAAGGCCAATCGTTTGGTGTCTAAATATTCAGCCAAAGCTTTTTCACACAAAGACAAACTGACAAAATCAAACATAAAATAGCATAACTATAGGGGATAAAAGGCCAATATAGCAGTCTAAGTAAACCATTATGCTGATCCACACTTATTCCATAGTGACCTCTTCCCAGGCTATATATCTTAATACATTCACATTTACTGAAATAATGTTTTTATGCACATATATTGCATATGTGATAATACATTTTATTTTAAAAAACAAGGTTCTGTTATTTTTTTTCCAAATTAAGAACTACTTTTGAATGGTTTGTCTGCATTGGGAGAATGATTCTGAGGGGGAGGCTGAGCAGGGAGTGGGGGTGTGGCTCCATTGGCTGTGGAAGAAACTGGGGAAGGGCAAAGTCCGGCTGGCCAGAGCAGGGGAGAGGTAAAGCAAGGCAGAGGGAATTCAGAGGAAGTCCCAGGCCTACCCCCTCTTGATCCTAGGGCACGCAGGGAGGAATAGAGAAGGGAGCAACGTGAGTTGCGTGGCTTACAGGGGAGGAAAGGGCCCTGATTCCCTTCATTAGCTGCAGCTGGGAACACAGTGTTTAAAAAGGAAGGTTGCACACAGCGATTAATGGGAAGCAAATTGTGAGTTATCTTTTATGGTCAAGGCTTATGTGGGTTCCTGGCATCTTCCCAACTGTATGTGCTTTTTTGGCCTTTGAAGTCTACAATTGCTTATCCTGCCCTGTCCAGTCAATTGCTGCAGCATGGTTTGTGTGGATTTTTATTTACAATTTATATGTAATTTGTTTTTGGACTGAATTTCCTTCATTTAAAGACTGTTCTTGGGAGAGTTTTTTCTCCAGCCAAAGGTAACTGGACATTGGGGGCAAAGTTGGAGGTATTAAAGGGACTTTTCTTACTTATGTAACTGTGTCGTCTTTGTGCCACACCCCAGGTCATCACAGAGAAGTACATGCAAAAGTCAAAGGAAGATTACAGGTGGTCCTTGACTTACAGTTGGTCATTTAGCAATCATTTGAAGTTCCGACAAACCTACCTGGGGGTACTTACAACAAGACTTTGAAGACAGTGGCCCCCCATCAAGATAATATGATAGTGCAAATGGCCATAAATGTGGCCCAGTTGCTGAGCAACCGAAGCGCAGTCACACGGCCACATTTTAAACTGGTTTTGCCCAAAAGGGGCATTTTTTAAAACAAAAATAATGATTTTTAACAAAACCATTTAGTGCACCATTGTTTGGCTTAACAACAGTGATTTGCTTAACGACCACCACTAAAATGGTTATAAACTTGGCTTTGTCACATGACCAACCCTTTTTATTATCAGCATGAGTTACATGATGGGCAGGCTCCATTATGGTCATAATGTGAGGACTATCTGTACACCTACTGTGCTTTAAGTTGAAAATTAATTAATTAAAAGGGATTATTCTTTGTGTACAGAGAACAATAATAAAGCTGTTCGATGTTGGATTAAGAGCTGGGAGACCCAGGTTCCAACCCATTCTCAGTCACCAATACTCATTAAGTGACACTGGGCCTGTCACTCTCCCTTAGCCCAATCTCCCAAACAGGGATTGTTGTGGGGAAAATAGGCGGAGGGAGCACTGCCTTGAGCTCCTACAGAAAAAGGTGGAATTTTAAATCTAACAGACAAACAAATACTGCCCTTTACAAAATGTTAGAATCTTAGGAGAAGCCCTGGCCTACTAATTCGGGGCATTCCAAAGTCCATAGCCACAGGGCATCCATCTATAACTGAACATAATTAACTCTGCATGTTATTCAGTTCAAGTGACTGAAAAATTATCTTAAACCCAGATTTAATCAATAATCCCAGAAAAGGAAACTGTATGTATTTCTAGGTACTTACCTTACCTATTTAGAAATGAGGAAGCACACAATTCAGATATGTTATCTTAACGCACCTGTTTTGAATATTTTCTAGTTGCTCATATAGCTGTGGCTTCTTAGTTGCCTCTATTACATTTGGGGTTTTCTCAGCATCATAAGCCAGTTCCTTAAAGTCAACATCAATTCCCTCAAAACGTTTGGAATCCTATAAATGAGAAAACATTTAAATACTGATTTCTTGCATCTGTCTCTCAAAGGTGTTTATTATTATTACACATCCAAATCTTTTGAGCAGTGCCTTATACCAAATATGTGACAGGATGCAAATCATGACGAGGAATTCCTCTCCAAACATAACCCAGCCACCTCAGACTTATAGCTACAGAAAACACCATAAATTCTAGTCTGGAAATTACAAGGTAGACAATGACCATTTATTTAGCAAAGTCTGTGCATCATCCATTTTATCCTTTGCAAGAGCTCAAGCAACTTTTTATCATGGTATATTTGCATCCTTTACTTATGCCATCTTATCCAGCAGAGCTGTCTACATTAAATATTTTAAAATCGCTCACATTGCTTTCACTGTCATGGTTTCCCCAAAAGAATTGTAATCCAGGGAATTTAATTGCTTTCCTCAGTTTGAAGCTGCACAGGTTTATTAGCACTACAATTCCAAGATTTCTAATAATGGTGATTTTTACCTCAGGAAGTTGTGCCCGGATATCTTCTGACCCAATGAATATGCTTTCTAAATGAGACCAGCTCCGTTGAACTTCAAACCAGATAGAAATGACCGAGTCTGCCGTAGACAGCTTCCTCTGCCAGGAAGACACTTCCTCTAAGAAAAAAGCAATATATTTGGATGTAATTAAGTTTTGTAACTGCACTTGGTTGTCTTCAAGTGTCTCAATGAGCTCTTCATCAGATTTCAACAACGGGACATTTGTGCGTGGATGAGGCTCATATTGAAACACCATGCTAGCCCAGGTTGTTTTAAGTTCTTTCACAACTTTCTCCATGCTCATTTCTTTCATGGCTTTGTCAACGATGCTCCGAACTTCATCTTCAAACCTATGCAAGTTGAGTTTGAGCAAGTCTGCCAAGGTGGTGTCTGCATCCATTGTGAAGTACACGCCTGTGGCTTGCATCAATTGGTTCCAATGTCTCTCCCGGATGGCAGGATTTTGCAGTTCTGACACTGCCCTCAAGGAGGTCAGGATGTTTTTCACCTTGTTGTCCAACCCTGAGAAAGCATCCCAAGCTCTCATTTCTTTGTCCAAGTTCCGGATGCCTTTGGCAAACTTTTTGCATTCCAGCTCCATATTTTCAACATTAATATCCATCCATTTTGTAGCTTCCCATTCATTCATGCTTGATATCACTATGGAGATCATATCCCAGAGTTCTTTAAGAATGCACATTTCCTTTCGGCACTGCTTGAGCTGTTTGTAGTCTGGAACATTGACTTCAAATAAATCTCCTGATTTATAAATTGAGGTCATGGTAAGTTCCATCTGCTGTAGCTCTGCATGGGTTGCATCTAGCATTTCATAAGGGTTTGTTGCATCGAACCTACGAAGCAAGTTTTGACTCGGTTTAATCAGTTTTGTGTACTTTTTCCCCTTACAAATGCAATTAAATGCTAAACATTAATGACTAGTGTGTAATCAAGCGGAAATTAAAGAATATGGTATGTCCAACTGCATAAGGAAGAAATATACACAACTCTCATTTGCCTTCTACCTCACACTTTCTCCTGACTTACTTGTTGCACCTGCTCCTATCTTTCCCGAATGTTGATTCAAAACAATTTCGGAACCATAACCTTTCCACCTGGGGGAGGGGTACTAATAAAAGACAACAGGCAACAAAACGTATTAAATTTCAACCCCAGAAAGCTGTTCTATGAAAATTAGAGGCTGGAATCTCTTTCAGAATTCTGCATCCTGAAGTAAGATTAATTGTGTAGCAAAACCCAAAGGGCAAAGGGCCAGAAGAGTAGCCTTTTAGCAATTAACTGACCAGGAAATTTCAGGAGAGAGTTGGGTCAAACTGAGGTGACAACATCATTTAACATCATACCAGGCAAGGAAAAGGCCAAGACCAATGCATCAGAACTGCAAGCATAGTGCAATGGCAAATAAAAGGTAAGACACCAGCAATACCCATGCCAGGAGCAAAAAGACACCACATACCTATCTTTCAATGACAGATATGGAAAGATGCTACAAAATGTTTTAACCTTCTCTTGCTATTTGGCATTGAGAACACAGTTATTGCAATAATAGGATACTGATTCCAGTTCACAAAACAAGCCAAATAAATGGGCCTCCCCATTACATAAATGATTTGTTCTCTTTATCTTGCCACCAGATAAATATATGCAACCTTCGGTAAACCCACAAGACTTCCGTTGCTTCACAGCAATGATTTGCCCTTACCTGAAAGGCGCCTCTTGGTGAAATCTTTCTCTCAATTTATTCTGCTCCACATCAAACAGAGCACATTTCCTGCGAAGTATGGCCACTTCGTTTGCCTGCAAGGGAGCTACCTGCTGTTTCATATTTATGGCCAACTTCTTCACATTGTTCCATTTTTCGGGCAGTTCCTGGAAGCAAAAAATAAATAAATAAAGTTATACTGGTCGCTTTAAAAAAAGTATTTTATTTCTAATATGCTGCTTAGGTACTTTGCTAGTTATATGTTTTCCTCAATAAATATTGTTTCCCTTGCTTTTTTAATTAGGGAAAATCTACATCTTGCATCCCATTAAGAAGCAGGGAATAGTTTTTCATGATCTTCAGTGCCCCTCACTGTCTTCCTCTTTATACTACAATTCATATTGTTGTGTCATGATCTTAATGCGTGTTATTAGATAAGTAACAAGAAAAGAGGTCTTTAAATAGAATAAATGTGGCATGTTTTAAAATAATTATGTCTACAAAACTTAACTTCAAACTGCCATTTCAGCAGAAGAAAAGCAGCTAAGGGGCTGAAAATCTGGATGCATAGCTCATTTCTAGATTTTTTTTTTCTCAATTCAATCGAAATGCTATGTAATGCAGATATATCAGGACTGTAGCATCCATTGGCAATGTTTGTTAATAATTTAAACACCAGTCCTATCTCACCTTGTGAGAACTTGTTTGGGAGAACTGTTTTATCATTATGAGGCATGCAACTATGTGCATATCACACAGATTGAGATGTTTATTCCATTCTTTCTTCAGAAAACTCAGAGTGATTTACACTGTATACACTGACATCTCTCATCCTGACACTATTATACCTTCTTAGCTCCATTACCACTCTTGGGGTCAAGGATTCAATGACCCTTCTCTGGAAGAGAACAGTATCCTTAAATCAGTCAGTGAGTTTTTGCTATGTTCACTTATTTGCACCGAGGATTTCACCCACCTCCAGTTGTCTATAGACATCCCCAGGCAATTCTTGGTCATAATTCTTCAATAATTCAATAGTTTGTTTCAAGGGCTCAAACATCTCATCAGTGCTAGACTGTCTGTCTTTAACAGCCATCAGTTGACCCATAACTTCCACCAAACCTTCATAATCTCCTTTCTCCAACTTTTTGTTCAAACCTTTCTCAGCAATCTTTGCAAACTCCTCAAGGTCAGACAAACTAAAAGCAGAACAGAGGAAACAATCACAGAAAAAACAATATGTTGAGAGCAATAAATGTGATATCAAAATCTATCATCCTTCAAGCAAATAACTGGAGAAAATGTTTACCTTAGCAAAAAAAGAAGACCTAACCTGGCTGCCAAATTATAAGGGCTCCTACTCAGCAAATCACCTGAACAAAAGAAAAAGGCAGCAATGCAATCCTAAATCTTGGACTACGAGTGGGGGGCAGAAAGACCATGCATGACAAATGAGCTGTCAATTTCCAAAGCCCAGTTGCCTAACAAAGGGCTAGGACAAATAGGGAAGGCAGGTTGCCCACAGCCTCTTTTCTTTTTTTGAAATTGAAACTTTTTCTACATTTTTCATCACAACCATAGGGAAAATATGGAGAAAGAAATGGGTGCAGTCCTTTGGTCTTAGAGTAATTGAAAGAAGTGTAGAATTATTGGGTTCCAGATTGCTTTCAACAAGGGTAGGTAAATAAGGTGTATTTTAGTAGCCATTGCTTGTAGCAACATTTGCCCAAGATTACCTGCCCAAGGGACTGGGAGAAGTCCAAATGACTCTCTTGTTACCTGCTTGTATATGATTTAAAGTTCTAGAGCAGGGGTGACACCCTCGTGTCATCACGGCATCATCATGTGACATGTCACAACTTTTTTACCCTTCGCTAAACTGGGCGTGGGCATGGACAGCGCATGACGCATCCAGCCCATGGACTGCGAGTTTGACACCCCTGTTCAAGAGAGATTGCTGCTATCCCTATTCTTTGGGCCATGGCAGTGATTCTGACTCA
Organism: Emydocephalus ijimae; assembly: GCA_004319985.1. Lineage (NCBI taxonomy): Eukaryota > Metazoa > Chordata > Lepidosauria > Squamata > Elapidae > Emydocephalus > Emydocephalus ijimae. The sequence goes on from BHEV01053430.1 coordinate 18,117, forward strand.
ACAGAGGCCATTTGCCCAGCACTGCATCCACCTCCTGGACTGATCCTGGACAATAATTCCAGAGGAATTTGCCCTCTGATGGTTCCTGAAATATTAACTTAAATTCTTGCTACTAAGCTTTGTAAACCCTAAACCACTTAGGATTTGCATATCTAAGGGGCTCTCTTTCTCTTTTATTACAAATTGTTCAGCTGTTAAGATCTTGCCCTTTTGAAAATACCTCTGCTTGAAAAGGTGAATTTTCTAACCTTCAGAAAAGAACCTTCTCTTACCCAAATCTTAGGCTATTGGACACATTCCCCCAGAATTTGTACTTATTGTCTATCGCTAATAAGAGCAGATAAGATGCATGTTTTTTTGCAAGGTACTTCATTATTAAGTTTATCTTGGTGTAGTAGCTAAGGTATCAAACTAGAAACTGGGAAACCATAAATACTAGTCCAGGAACAAAGCCAGCTGGGTGACCTTGGACCAGGCACTTTCTCTCGCCCTGGGAACGAGGCAGTGGCAAACCACTTCTGAAAAACCTTGTCAAGAAAACTACGGGGACTTGTCCAGGCAGTCTCTGAGAATTGGACACAATTGAATAGAAGCGGGAAAATACATTATTTGTTTTAATTGATATCTTTCCTGATAAAGTAGAAAGGTGGGATTATAAAATATGTAGATTGACATCATAGATACTAGGCATGCCCGTGAATCTTTTGAGAAACTGTCCATCAAGGGCTTACACCGGCCTGATGTCTGATTTTTTTCAACATAGATCACCCAGTCCTTGAATGGCTGGGTGGACTAGACATTAACATTTGAACTACTATAAGCCCATGTATTTGCCATATGCTAAATAAATTTTGAGAAACTTACACCCTCACCAACAGCAGGTCTATCAGCCAGCAGGCTAGTTCTAAATATGCATTGGCCCTGAAATAAATCTGAATTCAAACTCCATTTGTAATGGAGAGGTGGAACCAGGAGACTTGATATAGTAAGCATGTGAGAATTAATTTTCTAATGGTAAGTGTTAAACAATGGTCTCTGTTATGTCATCTAAACATAACTTTAAAAGCTGTACGTGATCTTTTTTTTTTTTTTTGGCTATTGACTCAGCAGCCCTTAGCCAGGCTAGAGAAGTGGGGTGAGTCCCAGCCTACAATTCAGAGGTAATACATCAAGAAATGCCCACTGCTGGAAAGCCACAGAAACAAATAATTCTCTCTTTAAACCACATGGACAAAAAAGGAATACATGGCTCTTTTCTCATTCTAAAGAAAGAATAGCAGCTTGATCATCTTTTTGCACTGAAGAAACATAATTGATTTGACAAAATAAAAATTGGATCTTTTTTCTCAGAAAAAAGGTCCAATTTTTAGAAAACATATTTAATATGTTTATCTATTTTTTTCCTAAAAGGGATGGGCAATTGCTTGCAATGTTCCTTGGGCTCATTCTTCTCCACTCTTGAAAGCTGAAATCCAAAACATGTTAAATGTATGTATTCAAAGTTAACGTAAGTAAGACAAAACGTCAGTAAGTCTACAGAACTCCTGAAGTTACTCATTATTTGAAAAACTATGGCATGATCTTCTCTTGGGAAAAATCAGGCATTCTCATTTCATATTTTATTTTTATTTTTTTGATGATTCTATGCTCATAATTTGGAAATATAATTAGTGTTCCTCACTTTATCCAAGAATAAACTACAATTACGGCATGATATTTCCAACTATATCCCACAAGACCTCACAGAGATTGCTGTACTGTTATCCCTTCAACAAAGATTCAGTCATTGTCATTTGATTATTGTTTTGCTGCAACAATTAGTCATGACATTTAAAGCATAACCATGGGAGTACACTAAAATAGAAAGGACTTTAAACCAGCATTGAAGACATTTAATGGTGACACTGCCTATCCCTTCAGATCATGAAATTATGCATAGGATGAGGCAATTACAAGAAAGAAAAAAAGAAAAAACTAGCGAAGAATCCATCAAACTAATGCTCCCCAGATCATTAGATTACATTAGATTTCCATAATCAGACCTAACTTTAGGAAGTGCTCCAGCTGGCATATTTTAGAAAATATGAGATTCAGTTAAGTGCATAGTAACACTTAGTAATTACAGTGATTCTGGAGGTGAAGGGGTCGCAAAGCTGTGGCAAACAATGGCTAATCAATCCCAAAGATTGGAACTTCCCTATCTTGATCTAAAGGTAGCTTGTATGCATCAGTTCCAGTCTACTGTTGGTGTACAACTTGGGAATAAATTCTTTTATATTGTCTTCTTTGAGAAAAGTAATGATCAGCTGACACTGCTCTACTTTTCTATTTATCTTTTCAGTTTTACCATTAATAAAACATTCCCCAGTCTCCACAATCATCCAGTCTCTAAAGTTTCCTTTATAAAGTTTATAAAGTTTCCTTTATAAAATCTTCCAACCCATAATTATTACATGTTATATTACCTTCTTTATTTTTGTTAAAATTAAAACCTTTTAATATTTAGAATATTTAGAATCAGCATGCTATCCATTTGTTAGGCATTAGTCATGCTAATTAAACAGCTTTCCCCCTTTGGAAAATGTATAATTGTTTCCCCATAGTTTCTTTTTTCTCATGCATATATCTTTGGAATTGTAGTAATTGTAATTGCCTGAACTAATTCTTCTCATTATTTGTTAGTGTGGGTATTAACTGTACTAATTGTTCCAATCATATGTGAATTTTAGTTCCACCCAAGTAGAAATCACTCCAGCAAATAGGCATTTGCTATATGTACAATGCTCACTTAAAGATCATGGAAATAAGATCTCTGAAACTAAATTAGCCAAACAAATAAGCAAAAGTGATTCCATGTGGGAATAGAAGAATTAGTTTGAAGGCATTCAAGGACGTTTTTAAAAACAGACAAATGAAAAATGGCCATGAGTTAAATAAGTCTGATTGAGAACATTACATCTATAGTCATTTTAAATCGAGAAAATCCAGAAAAATGACATTCAACAGGATCCCAAAGAAGAAAAACACTATGATTCACAGAACATCAAACTGATCTCTGCCTGGTCAAGTTTTGTCACACACACATGAACAAGCAGCTGGTGTTACAATGGGAGGAAATGGGCCAACCTACAAGATATTGAGGGAATTCTTGGACTTTTTCTTAAACACCACCATTTTTTTGTACAACTTACATTTACTGAACCTACTTGCTTCCTGAAAAGAGAGGGAAACCACAATGCCAGCTATTTTAAAATTGGATTGATGTACACTGGAGTGCCACAAGAGAGAAGCCTTGGATCTAGATGTTCATCCATTCCTTTTTTAACCACATTTGCTACTTAACATAAGAGACCCAAGAGGAGCAAGAAAAGTTGTGGTACCTGTGGGTCACATGATCAATGAGATGCTGCTTGAACATGAAACTCCATTTTTTAATTACACCCAGAAGAGATGCTTTGAAGGAGCGGGCGTCCACTTTCATCCAGTTGTCAAGTACACAGACTGGTTCCAGGTGGCTCACTTCTTCATAGACCTTCTCATAAGAGTCTATTTGCTCTCTGAACTGCTGGAGTGTCGGAGGGGTTTCTGGGACTCCTTCCTCCGCATGGACTTCTATCTCCTCTGCAGTGAGAACGTGGCCATATAAGAGGAACTGATGTAAGAATTCCTTTCTGTCATCCACATAGAGATAGGAGTACTGGTCAAAGGACTTGCGGTAGTTGCAACAAGCTGAGATCATCTTCTGGATACGCCCCATTAAACTTTGGCGCATGTCAGCAAGGTCAGCCATCTCCTCCATGTCAGCCTGTCAGGAGGCAGAAATACAACCCTGAACTAAACAGAAGAGTAGAGGCACAGATTCACATGTAATATGGGGTTATGGCCACTAAGGATCAAACCTGATAATGAGGAAATGTGCAGTGATCTGCAAGCCTTGGTACCAGGGAAGAGACCTGGTAGATCTTATTGACGAGCCCTTCAATGATATCATAGAAACCATCACTAGCACCAGCATCCAGGGAAGGACGAAATATCATCTCAGGGACAGACAACTCCAGCTGGATTTTGAAAAGAGGAGCATTGCCTGCCTTGGACTCTGCAGGATAAGAAGGCAGATGTAATTGGTCTGCTGACAGTTGCTTCCCACCTCTGCAGTGAAACACTACTACCGCTTTCCACAGCTGGGCAGGCTTTAGATATCTTGGATTACTATTTTTAGAGTTCTCAAACAGTCCAAACAAAGGCCATGTTGGCTATAAAGTCTAGGAACTGCAGCCTAACATGGAAGAAGCAAGCAGCATCTCAGCAGTACAAGGTCAACCGGTCCACATGGCCATGTAAGTCAGGACTACTTTTATCGTAACAGAAGTCTGAATGTTCCTCCCCTTTCACTTTGACTTCATGGAAACAAGGATGAGGTTTGTCTGATATGCTTTTCAAGCTAGTTCCTTGGCCCAGGCTGAAGATCCATTTATGTGACCATTGCTTTGGTAGCAGCTTTTTCTCCTATTCTTCAAGGCCATTTCTCTATGTCCTCTACACTGCGTTAAATGAATAGATGTGGAGATGAGCATAATTTTGGGGGGGAGGGTGTTTCATACCTTCGACTTTAAACTCTTATTTCTGATCAAAGCAAAATAAATCCAGCTACAAAGTCTTGTTTTCACAGCCGAGATCTCTTGTAATCCTAATTCTGCACACTGCATCTGGATTAGAACATGAAGTTCCAATATTTGCTGTGCCTCCATTATATTCACAATAGAAACAACAGTATTGAAAAAACCACCCCCAAAATAAATGAGAAAGGAGTCTGTTCCAGAAGGACAAGTTCACCTGTATTTTCCAAAAGGTATTTAAGCGAACATTCAATGACATTAAAGAATCCATCCAGAATGATCTCATCTATATGCTCCAAATAAGCTTTCCATACATCTGAAGATGGGTCTGCTTCAAAGAGTGTTAAATTTTCCTAAATATAAAGAAATCATAATCAAAAGACATGTGCTTTGAACTTGCCTCAGCACTAATTGGAAAGGTAGAAATGACAACACCTCATATTCCCTTTTACTTTTTCAATATGTTTCTTTTAATCTAGCTGATACTGCTTAAGGGAATCATACATTCTGGTGTGACTGTAGCTGTCATAAGTCCTATGGGCCCTGCATATTTAGTGGCCTGAAAAGTGTTTAAGGATGATGCTTCAGCTTGCATAAAGGAAATAACAGGAACTATTAGTCCAGATCATCCCTAATTGTGCCTAATACCAATACTCAAATATTTCAATACCTTCTCTTCTCATTTGCTGCCTAATCTTTTATCTGAAGATGTTAAGTGAATCTCAGATCTTCTTCCCATGGATCTTTTGCAATCATGCCACCACCATTTTTCCAGGGTTTCTACTGAGTATCCTTTGAAAACCTGGTTCAATTTTATTTAGAATTTCATTATCTTCCAAACATTAAAGGCAGCAAGATATATTTAGATGTTTGTGAGGAGAGGATTTTAAGTTTGACCCTTGTTCTCACAATCAATTGATTATCTGGCTTATGCTGGTTTTTGACCATAATAAAGATTCTATTTGAGTTGATTTTTCTGGAATAATTCATATTTAACAATAGTGAAGAACCATGTTTTTGTTTTATGTTTGGCTCAAAAAGGGAGTAATATTTTATATCTGATTATTAGTAATAATGCCTTGAAGACTTTTAAAGAGGGTAAAAAGAATAACATTGCCTAAAAGCTACCTTAATGTTTTTAATTGATCATTTCCCAACTTGGACCTCATCTTTTGGCAATTTTGGCAAACCCTACAATTCTGAATATAATTGAAGAAGTATTTGGGAGGCTAAACCAATAATCACTTGACAATTGAAAAATCTTATTAAGATAATTTTTGACAATTTACAAGACTATAAGGAATAAAGAATTGGAGTCAGGTAACTTATACATTCTGGTAATAAAATAATAAAATAAAATTTTAGCAAGTCAGTCTTGGGTTTTAAAGAATATCAAATAGGTTTTTCATGGTCTTAAGATGAGACCAGTTCACCAAAAATAGGTTATATACAAAAAAGAGGTAAAATACAAAAAGTATTTACCAGATTTTTTTCCCTCTTCATTCTGAGTAGTATGACTTTTTGTTGTCTCTTCTAAGTTTATATTTTTAGTAGGTTTTTGTACTTCTGTATTTTACATATTTTGTTTTGTTGTGAATACATGCAATAAAATCAATCTACACCGAATAATGAAACATCTATTCCAGATACAATTTCAGAATCTTTCTATTTAATCAGAGACATATTGATTTGTAGGTGTAGCTTATATCCCAACCTGCTCAAAATGCAAACAGGTGTATATGATGAAAGTGGCTACCAGTCTCTGACCTGGCACTCCTCGTGTAATGTAAATAAAAATGCATATTAAAATGAGAGCAGGGATGAGACATTTCATGTGTATAACTAATATTTTTGGTCATGGGAACAAAACACAGATGACTTTTTCTAAGAGATTAATTATGTCCATACATGCATTATCATACCTTAATCAAAAAATGAATCTTATGGCCTGAATCTGTAATGAGTTTACAGTGTTTGTTCAGTCGCTCATGCTGATTGTCCAAGTTTAGCAGAGATTCTTTTTTCCCATCTTTTCTTTCAAAAACTGGAAAGACCCAAGATTTCATCATATTCTGAACTTCCTCGATGTTGTCTTTGGTCTTCTGAATCATTTGCTCAAGATTTCGAACACTGTTAATCATGTGTGAAATGCGATCCCAAAGGCCTTCCAATAAAAGCAACAAGGGAGAACATTTTAAGAAGCTAACAATGACAAGTCATCCCATCTATAAAACTGAGGTGGAAAAAATCATTTCTTGCTGTGCTGTTACTGAAAGGCCAGATGGCGTTCCCTTAGGAAACAAATGAATTGCGAGAAAATGTTACTGAACATGAGCTGTTTTTCTCTACATAAATATAGCCTTTGCATGACTACAGTGTAGTTTTGCCAAAGCAAAAATAATCTAATACAGAAGGTCAAAAACATATCTTTCATTATTATACAACTTTCAACATTTAATTACAACTACCATTACTATTTTTTTTTAATTTTTAGAAGAGAATCTTACCCATTTATTCCATTCCAGCCACTCAGAAATGAATCAGCACCAGCATCACTTCCCATCCTCCAAATATTTCTTCTCTTTCTACCCTCTTGGGGTCTTTTCAAATGCCAAAGACTTGTGTTCCCTGACTATTAATAGAGGAAAATAAATGCCCCAACACTGAAGCTAAGTTCTCTCTTAATACTTGGTTGAAATGGACAAAGCACTATAGACACCAGGTGACTGCAGTGCACAGAGGACACCAGGAAGAAGAAAGTACGTGGGGTTTTTTCACCCAATTTGGTAACATCCACATTCATCAGCAGAGGATAAAGGGTGAGCAAGGAAAGCTTTCTGAAGAAGACCCAGCTCGGCTAAAAGATCAGAAATCACTTTATTCCTATCACATGCAACTCTACAAGTGGAGCTTACCTTTTGTTTTCCAATTTAATGTTTCTTCTGCTTCTTTCAGCTGAATATCAATTTCATGCAACTGACTCTCTATGAGTGGATATTCCACCTCTAGGACAGTGCACAATGTTTTGTTGTACCAAGTAACCATTAAATCCAAGTTGGCCACTAATTGCCTGAAGGATTCCCTAGATGAATATATTTCTGCTGCTGTTTCTGGGATGTTCCCAATCTGATCTTCTCCAAGGTAGCTCACTTCTCTTAGAACGGACACCAACTAGGAAATCACAAAGTAAAATAAAACTTTTGAAATTTTTTCACTGGCATCCTCTTTTTTTCTATAAAAAGTTGTATTTCTCCTCTTCTCTCTCTGTATATCTATTTAGAGATTCAATTATAGAACTTCCTGAATAACCAAACAGGAATACAGGGAGAAAGTTTCCTGCACCTGTTTCTGCCAAAAAGAAGAGGGAGAAGTCTTCCAGATCAACCAGAGAAGTCTTCCAGAAGATTCTTTCATCTTACCTGAGGGTCAAAATTGACAGTAATCAGTTTACTCTCTGGATCTCGTTGAATAAGAGGTTGAGTGAGATTATACTGAGCTTTTACAGAGACAGTCTGGAACCAGTCTTCATACAGCTTCTCTTGATATCTGCCAGAAGACCAAGCAATCATATCAACACCGTCTATACACTGTCAACAGTGTTATTGGAAGAGATTTCCTGCCTATATTGCAAGCAAAGCTGAAGTGAAAAATTGTAGGTGGAAGTGCTTGCCCTTCTGTCCCTACTATCTAGAAAACTACTTGGCTCCTTCCTACAAAGTCATTTCTCCAAATAACCACCACTGCTAGAAGATTCCAAGGTTGCTTCTCAATCAACTTTCAGCTATTTTTCACTTACACTATATAAACACAATCCAATTTGCAAACTGAATCACAAGAAACATGGCTCAAAAACAGAAACTGTGAGAAGGATCTTGGAGTCTTAGTGGGATGGTTACTTAAACATGAGTCAACAGTGTGCTGCAGAAGCCAAAAAAGTGAATACAATCCTTGGTTGTATAAACAAAGGCAAAGAATCAAAATCAGGTATAGCATGAGTATCACTTTATAATGCCTTAGTAAGGCCACACCTGGAATACTGCATCCAGTTTTAGTCACCACACAACAAAAAAGATGTTGAGACTTTGGAAAAAGTGCAAAGAAAAACAACTAAGATAATTAAAGACTGGAGATTAAAACATATGAAGAACGGTTGCAGGATTAGGGTTTGACTAGTCTAGAGCAGGGGTGTCAAATTCAAGGCCCCATGGGCCAGATCCAGCCCACAATGTGGTTGGATTCAACCCGCAGGGTCATCCTGGTCTACCCAATGCAAAGAGCCAGCATAGCTTCAGCCCGGTCTACCCAGTGCAAAGATGAGTCAACCTTGATCCTGTGAGAATCAAACTGCCAAACTGCTGGCAGCTGGCAATCAGCAGAAGTAGCCTGCAGTATTGCACTCTAACCACTACACCATCATGGCTCATTGCTCGTTGCTATTGCTATTTATTAATAAAGGAGAATATTTGTAGCTCAGGGTTGAAATGAGGGGTCCTTAGTGAACTCTGAGCTTGTTTTCTTGCAGACATTTCATTACCCATACCAGGTAGCATCGTCAGTGCTTTTATATTTATTATTCCCAAAGGGCCTTTAGTATCATATTACAATGTTGATATCACTTGTGTAAAAAACATTTCTAAGACACTTAACTTAGTTAATTAAGCAACTAAGAAAAAAATATTTGGATAAAATTAACCCCCAAATCCCTATTAGCTACATATTGTACCAAACCAATAAAAATAATTTAGAAAAGGTAAATCTATTCTTTTAATATGCTCTAATGAAACACATTTACCTTTCTAATAACTGGATCAAATCTTCATACTTTTGCACCATTTTTTTGCCTTCCATAGAATCTAAGGAACTATAAATAAAATGCATCAAACTTTATGACTTGATAATTTGACTGAAATTATGTGCTAGTCAATATTTTAAGTTACATATGATCTTAATCATGGGTTGCTCTTCCAAAGAATTTGTTTCTTTTTCAAACTGTTCACATAGGTCCATCCGTATCAATGATTGCATCACAGTAGTTTGGCCTACAGAAATCTACGTAATAGTCTTCAGTTGTCCTATCTTTCCTTTCTGCTACTGAAGAATATGAACCAATCTGAAATAACCCTATTTATGTATCTATTCATTTCATAAAAATGACTCTCAATTATATAACAGTGATATATATAGAGATAGGTAGGTAGGTAGGTAGGTAGGTAGGTAGGTAGGTAGGGATAGATAGATAGATAGATAGATAGATAGATAGATAGATAGATAGATAGATAGATAGATAGATAGATCACTGTTATCATTTAACAGTGTTGAATTTTATCATTAAAATTCAAATCTATATATAATTACAATTCAAACCTTTATCTAATTAAATGTTTTGTTATATTTCTTTTCAAGAGATATGACAAAAACAGAGAGAAAAATATTCAACACTCTAATATAGAGGTGGGATCTTCATCAGCTATTTGGTCTTCTCAACAATCCACCAGCCACAAATGCCTGACAAAATCTTTTGAGGTCTCACTAGGATTACAGTAAGTCAGACTAGAACAAGGGACAGAAGCCATAAAAATTCTTTCCATTCATTCCATTCTGGGTCACATAACCATATGAGACTCCAGCACATTTTTAATATTGCTTGCTGTCGTTGGCTTCTCTAGTCATACCAACATTGTTCCTGTTCTGTTTTGTTGGGGGAGGGGGAGTTAGCCTACTGAAAGATAGACAGATGGATCAAGTCTCAAATCTTTTAGATAATCATTTTCCAGGGTTCCATCAAGTTGGAAAGAATAAAAAGTGTAAGCCAAAAGCCTTTTTTCAAACTTATTTTGTAAAGTCAAGTAGTGTCATTTTAACATTCATACAGAATGTTAACACTGATACAGAAAGTCTGGCAAAATAAATATTTTTTTCTTTGAAATAAAGATACTCACCAATAACTGAGGTGTCTGAAATTACTAAATGGGATTTTGATCCTGTGTTTTAGTTCCTGAGCCCACTGAACCCCTCCAGCCACCAAAGGCATATTCTTATGCACTGGTGAATACCCTGAGAAACAAAATTCAGCCTGAAACTCAAAAACACACCAACATTCTGAGTAGGCTTAATATTAATAATGTAGGTTGCTAAAATACCAATAAGAATCCTAACATCCAACAAAAATCTCAGTCAGGGAAAATGCTGTCCCTGACTAAATACATGACATAGACACATTCCCTGGCACCATCCAACTCATTGTAAGGATCAGTTTTCCAAAAATCATTAATTGTCCACTGAAATCATAAAAATACCCTGATATTATAACGCCTGAAAAGGTCTTTTTCCCATAAAAGTGAATTCCAACTGATCACACTGATATTTAACAATCTCCAATTTAAAAAAAGAACCATGAGCCCTTATTCCTAAAACAAAATACAACTGGGAATGAACATTAAATGAAGCCCAGTTGAATAACCTGATATTGGGATAACACATAGTAGATTGTTATTTTTACACTTTCTTCACTTTGCCTAGCTGTTTGTTACATCTTTAATCTAGAAAAGAAAACTAACTATAATGAAAATTAGGTAAGATAATAGATCCTTATGGCAACCTTAGAAAATGAAATTGCTTAGATCAATTTACCAATGTATATTAACACTGTCTGTTAACTGATTATTAAGACTTTTTAAACATGTACCTATGTTTGTCTCCTCCTCAATACGTTTCAGGTAGATCAATTTAGCATCATCAAGGTCTTTGTCAAACATTGTGATGAGAAAATTATATTTATCATAGGCTTCTGCTGCTATCATTGGTCGATCCAGGAGGCTTCCAAAAATGTCTATCAGCTACATTATCACACAGAAAAAAAGGAAAGAAAATAAATATGTCCTGCAATCATCATTTACAAACAAGAATCCTTGTCATTGCTCACATATTTTCCTAAATGAACTAGCTATCAAAATGCACAAAACTGTAATTACTTCAATGCTGTGGCCAACATTGACTGATAATAAAGTATGCATCTATTGAAATATAAAAATCCATAAACTCGTACCTCATCTGAGCATTTGTCATTATTTAAACATAACTAGGCCACATTTCCTTTGTTCTACAGGAGCTCAGTATAACAAATTGCAAACCTTGAATGCATGCTCCACACTAGCTGCATCATCAAAGGCTTTGGCAAAGAGAGTCCCCAACCGCCGATCAATATCTTCCATTTTGCTCTTAAAGTCACACACATCATTTTCAAACTCCTAAAAGAACCAAATAAATATTTTTATTAATAAAAGCTACTTCTGATTGAACAGGCCTTTCTTTCAACACCAGATACTTTTTACTTTAGATTTAACCCCTGAAGTTCTCTTTAGCAAAGGTACAGAGCTTCTACTCTCCTAGAGTTCAAAATCACCCACCGTATTAGCCACATCCAGACAGTCATAAGTCCGTCCTGAAAATACATTATACATTTCCTGGAATTCTTCATGCATACTCAGGACTTGCTGACTCAGAGATTTGCCTTTTATGCCACTAAATTCCAATTTCTCCAATTTCTCTATATCCAGGACTGTCATCAGAAGATCCTACAGAAATCAACAATTCACAGTTTATATCCTTGACATTTAGGCTGGCCTTTGGACTTTAACAATATTACATACTGATTAGCTAGCCAAAAGCCAAAAAAAAAAAATACCCAAAACTTTTTTCACATAATTTATTTCTCATCCCTAATGTATTACATGTTTTTCTTAGCATGATCATTTGTATTTATCAATTTATAGATAGACATTTTGACAGAGAGAGGAAGGTAGCATAAGTCACAGTGCTGATACACAACCATATTGATCAAGGATATTTTAAAAAATTATTACTACTGAATCTTATTCTAAGGCTAAGATGTTTCAAAAGGAACATCTTCTGTAACCATGAGCCATTTCATGCATCAATACAAAAATATATGTAACAGAAATCCTCTAATTTGTTGCCTTTCTCTTTAATGGCTCTCCACGCTTTCCATAGGATCCTGTCTCTGGTGGCAACAAACAGACTAATAAAAACATAAAAATTATAATCAATAAATAAATGCCACAAATATTTTACAAGTACACTGCTAACAAGGTCAAATTTTCTCAGAATAAAACAGGGACGTCCAACTCTAAATATGGATTTTTATACAAGTTTTATTGTTTGTTTCCTCTGCCTCTAATAGTTTGATATGATAGTAGATATGTATTTCACTTTATTGGACATATTTTGCCAAGAGGTGGGAATTCATTATAAAACTTTTCTACAGGTGTATCGTATTGGGACTAAACATAAGTACTAAATATAAAGTACTTCACAAACATAAGTATTACAGACTAAACCTAAGTAGCACAAGCAATGTTGACTCTGCAGGCTAAAATCTTTGCATTAAGTATATTTATTGTATTATGTTTGCAAAGGGTATTTGTGTTAAGGTCTGCGCATGGGTGCAAGAAGCGGAGACGAGGCAGTGAACAGTGAACTTCAACTCTTTATTAAGCATACTGAACAGAGCAATCACCTAGGGCAGCAGCAGCCCTTTTATAGGGTTGGCTGCTGTCCTATTAGCCAATGAAAAACATGGAAGTGTTAAACCCTTGAACCAATGAGAGTTGACCCGTTAACAGCCAATCAGATTTCCCAGAAAGGACCAATCCGATGTCGCTATTATCGGCCAATCAGAAGTACAGGATTAGAACCCTGCTTTTTATTTAAGGTAGTTAAAACTTTATTAAATGCCTTTATTAGTTCATAACACCCCTCCCCCCTAGGTTCCGTTTGAGGGGTGCGGTAACGTAATCGCGTAGATATGCAGGTCATTTCAATTGCCTATTAGATTTGCGCTGTCCCACCAGTTCCTGTCTGTAGTCCGGTTCCGGTGGAACGTTTTTTGATTTATCTGGTACAGGCGGTTCCGCATCCTCACAGGATGACTCGGCACCGCTAATTCTGTCATCGTTGTCCTCCGGTTCCTGCGGGCTCTCCTCCGTTGAGGTATTTCTCTGTGGTGAGGCACACCCCCTTCCTGATTCTTCTTCATGGAACGCGCCTGGCTGCTGACTTTCTTCAATTTCATCATCCAGTATCTCGAATTCGGTTCCCTCGACATCCCCTCCCCCCTCAGTTTGAGGGTCACAGGAGTCGTGGGAACTGGGTTGCAACCTAGAGTGAAGCTGATCTATATGGCGTTTTCATATTTTCCCTTCCATTGTTTGTACACGGTACGATCTGGGCCTGGTGGCTTGGGTTACGGTTGCTTCGACCCACAACGGTTCGCTGGAAAGATTTTTAGCAAAGACTAAGTCGCCTACCTTGAATTCGCGGCACTTTCCACTAGATCCACAGGGTTTTTCTGGCACGTAGGCCGGGTGGAGACGGTCGAGGTGGGAGCGAAGCCTGCATCCCATCAACAGTTCAGCTGGCGTTTTGTTGGTTACGCTGTGCGGGGTGATGTGTTGGAGTAGGAGTATTCTGTTCAGTTTGTCATCAATGTCCCCATNTTAGCGCATGGCAGATGCCCCGGTCCGCTAAGTATTGTTCAAATGCCAGGGCAGTGAACTGGGGTCCGTTATCAGAAACTAAAATGTCTGGCAGTCCATGTGTTACGAATAGTTTATTTAATTTGCAGATGACTGATTCCGTTGTGGTAGTCTTCATCTTGTGGATTTCGAGCCAGTTGGAATAGGCATCCACTGTTAGGAGGAACGTATGTCCCTTAGTAGGTCCCGCAAAGTCAATGTGGATGTGGGACCACGGCCCCCAGGGAGTTTCCCACTCCATTGGAATCGCTCCAGGTGGGGCACTGCTGACTTCTTGGCATTTTAGACAAGTCTTCACCCAGGCTTCGTTCTGCTTATCGATGCCCGGCCACCACGCGTAGCTTTGTGCGAGCGCTTTCATACGCACGATGCTGGGGTGACCGTCATGCAATGCTTTCAAAACTG
>BHEV01053434.1:0-28378 GCA_004319985.1 Emydocephalus ijimae
GGTTTAATGTATTTAATGGTCAATAATGGTTTGTTTGTTTTTTAAAATCAATAAAATTTGTTTCAAAAAAAAAAAAACATACAATGAACGGTTGCAGGAACTGGGCTTGGATAGTCTAGTAAAGAGAAGGACCAGGGGAGACATGATAGTGGTCTTCCAATATTTGAGGGGCTGCCACAGAGAGGAAGGGCTCAAGCTATTTTCTAAAACGCCTGTAGGCCAGACAAGGAATAATGGATGGAAACTGAACAAGGAGAGATTTAACCTGGAAATAAGGAGAAACTTTCTGACAGTGAGAACAATCAACCAATGGAACAGCTTGCCCTTGTAAGTTGTGGGAGCGCCATCAGTTGAGACCTTCAAGAAGAGATTGGACTGCCATTTGTCAGAAATGGTGTAGTAGGATCTCCCGCTTGGGCGGTGGGTTGGACTAGATGACCTACAAGGTCCCTTCCAACTCTGATTATCTATTAAATCTGTTCGTTTCATATGGTTATCTACCCCCTACACCAAATGATGATATTTGCAGTGGTAAACAGTGTAAACAAATTTACACTGAAATTTCTGCTTTTCTGCTTAGGATTATGATAAGGTATATGGAGTCACCACATTGATAAACTAAAGCATTCTCCCAGAACTTTTGGCAAACAATCCTTCTGTTGACATTATATGTTATTTTGGACATTAAAAGCTGGTAGATTCAATTTGAGGAGCCTCTCTTGCTTTGACCTAATTTGCCAAAGAGATTTGCAAGGCAGGAAGTATTTGGTTCTCTTTGCCAAGGCAAAGAAGCAATGCAGTTTGGTTCACTGAAGCTCTTCATATTGCCTTGAAACTTCTATGTGTCACTTGCCAAAATTTCTGGCTTCTCAGAAATGCTTGCCAAAACTGGAGTAAGGGTATTGAAAGATAGAAAGGCTCACCCTGCTGCAGGAAATTCATAAAGCTTAATCATATTGAAGGAGGTCCTTCCCATTATGAACTATTCTTACCAACTCTCGTGAAACCCCATACCCCTAAAAAAACATCCTGCACAATAGAAGTAATAAATCTATACAACTCCGGAACAGCTAATCAGTTTTGATTCTTCTGAATCTATTCCAGATGTCAAACTTTGCCACTGTGCCTGTCCAGGGTGCCAATGTAGTGAGGTTAGTATTGAAGCATCTCTCATTATGCCATTCCTGATTGCCTCCTGCTCTGATTGTGAAGTTTTTTACAAACAGTGAGGAAACCTGAACTGATGGCAATGGAATGAGTTCAGCAATTCCATTAGACAAGCAGTGGAGATCAATGTACCTTTTGCTTCTTATGTAGATTGAAATTTATTTATTTAGCATATGGCAAATACTTATAGTAGTTACAGTAGCTCAAATGTTAATGTCTACTCCACCCCATTCAAGGATAGGGTGGTCTATATTGAAAAAAATCAGACATTGGGCCATTGTAAGCTCTTGATGGACATTTGGACACAATGTAATGGATATTTTGTCGAGGAGCACCACAGTCATACTGAGTGGTGGAGACAAGACCCCATTTAAACAATGAGTCCTGGCAGACACCATGTTGGGTACAGATCCAGGAGTGGGATTCTACCAGTTCACACCTATTCACTAGAACCGGTTGTTAACATTCTAAGCAGTTCAGAGAACCAGTTGTTAGAAGAAATTACTGGCCTAATCCTGAAAGGAAGGCAGGAAGGAAACATTCTGGTGTTGCTTATAGAAACTGCCTCTCCATTAACCCTTATTTACATTTTTGGCAGGACTAGACTTCCTGTCTCAGGAACATCTCTGGAGTTTTTTCCCCCTCCTTTGCTGGTACTTTGCTTGTGTGGAGTGACCATTCAAAGTTACAATGGCACTGGAAAAAGGGACTTATGACCATTTTTCACACTTACGACTGTTGCAGCATCCCCACAGTCATGAGAGGCCAGGCGAGGAGATGAGTGCCTCGATATGAGTGATATTGATTTGGCCATGCCCAGCCAATAACATGACTAGCAAGCCACGTCCACCCGGTCACATGACCACTAAGCCATGCCCACCAACTAAGCCACACCCACAGAACCGGTTGTTATTTGAATCCCACCCCTGTACAGATCAGTGGTGAAATGCCACCATTTTGGCCAATTCAGTCAAACTGGTAGCAAAAATTGCTACCAGTTTGGCCAAATGGGTAGCTAAAAAAAGCTCCAACAATCAGCTGAGAGGAGAAAGAAGAGAAAAGCACAGGATCAGCCCTCCCAGCTGCCCCTGCACTTTTCTGTTCTTTATCCTCTTAGCTGATTGGTGTGGCAGACCCTCAGCTGGTGTTTGGAAAGAAGTACTTTCAGTAACCAAATTTGTCTTCCTACCTACATTGTGATTGATTGTCTTATTTGCTTTTGTGGATGAAGTTCTGCTATCACATTAATAATTCATTAATTGGTGAATGTGGAAAACTGAGCTTTTTAATTAAAATTTTATATTGCTAAACTCAAAATCTTTTCACTAAATTTCTTTGGGACTGCAATAGAGAATACAAAGCCAGACATTTTTTATTTATTTGTTTGTTTGTTTGTTTTGTCAAGCAATTATAAGATAACAGGTATAAGTATAAACATAGTTATGAATACATGAAATTGATAGGTAGGTAGGTAGGTAGGTAGATAGATAGATAGATAGATAGATAGATAGATAGATAGATAGATAGATAGATAGGTAGGTAGATAGATAGATAGATAGATAGATAGATAGATAGATAGATAGATAGATAGATAGATAGATAGATAGATAGATAGATAGATAGATTTTGAGTAGTTCAGAGAACCGGCAAATACCACCTCTGGCATCTGCTCTCTACCATCTATTATCTGTTTCCCAAGTCCCAGCTGATTGACTGGGTCTTCTTTTGTTGCCTTGCAGAGGAGAACAGAGCTGGAAAGCAGGTTAGTGGGGTGGGGAGGGAATGGGATTTAGCAGTATCCTTCCCCCAGAAATGGGGAGGGAATGGGGATTTTACAGTATCCTTCCCCTGCCACACCCACCAAGCTACACCCACAGAACCAGTAGTAAAAATTTTTGAATCCCACCACAAGTCACAAGTCACTTTTTTCAGTGCTGTTGTAACTTTGAACAGTCACTAAATGAACTGTTGTAAGTCGAGAACTACTCTGTATAAGGTTTTAGCCCAACATACTAAATTTAACAGATTTAACAGAGTTGGAAGGGACCTTGTAGGTCATCTAACTCCCCGCTGAAGCAGGAGATTCTACATTATTTCTGACAAATGGCAGTCCAATCTCTTCTTGAAAGAGATTGTTTCAACGTTGAACATTTAAAATTGTTTCTTAAATGTTGACTTCCATTTTTCTTAGATCTGTATTTCAAATGCTGTATTTCAAGTGATTTCGATTATGGAAATCACTCTAATTTTGATCTGTATCAGGATGGCGTGCAAAATATTAGCCAATTTCACCAAAATGTCTATTGAAAACTTTGATAATTTTACAAGTGAAATCATATTCCTCAAGGTAATAGTTTTTTATTCTTGCTGAAATCATCTTACCAATTATTTAAATTTTTAAAAACAGTTTCTCAGACAACTTGAAATCCCTTGAGATGACATAAGTGAGTATAAAATAGTAAGCCATGATGTAATTTGGCAAAGGAAACCTTGTTTAAGTAGCATGTGTTTACTTTTTTGGCAGTCCTATACTTGTGTCTACTTGTATTATATATTGAAATAAAGATTTATTTTAGAAGAAAACAAAATATAAGCAAAGTACCAAGATACACCAAAATAACAAAATTATATGAAACAGTCCTTAAGAGTAAAAAGAAGAAGAAAAAATACAGTTTAATACAGTTAAACAAAACAAAACTACTTTATCCCAAAGGTGCTTTTTCAAGAGGCAACTGGACTTTCTGGTTTTTCTTTGAAGAAGTTTTGCTTCTCATCCAAGAAGCTTCTTCAGTTCTGACTGGATGGTGGGGAATGGAAGGATTTAAAGCCTTGCAGACAACATTTCATATGTTGCAGGAATATCGGAACATCTCAGGAGGACCTTCAGCCAACGCAACATATGGGCACACTTCAAACCCAAGAATACACTAAGGCAGAAATTTGTCCACCCCAAGGATAAAACACCCAGACACAAGCTGAGCAACGTGGTATATGCAGTACAATGCAGGGAGCCTACACCACTTCAAAAACACATGGCACAACACAGAAGAACAAACCTAGCAGGATAAGATTCAGCAGTCCATCTGCATTTCAAAGACAAAGGTCACTCTTGAAAACAGCAAAGTCTACATTTGGACAGAGAGGACCGTTGATTTGAAAGATGGGTCAAACAGGCCATCTATGTCAAAATTGAACAGCCCTCTCTCAACAGAGGGGGGAGGGATATAACATCATATATCTCCAATTATAACATAGTCCTTTCAACAGTTCCAAGAAAACTGCATGCTCATTTGTACCATTCAGGTGACCCTGACAAGATAGATAAACCTCCAGGTGGCCTTGATGACTCACTAAAATAATGCAAATGACCAGCTGTATAAATCCTTCCATTCCCCACCATCTAGTCAGAGCTGAAGAAGCTTTTTGGATGAGAAGCAAAATGTCTTCAAAGAAAAACCAGAAAGTCCAGTTGCCTCATGAAAAAAAGCACCTTTGGGACAACCATGACCTGGATGACTGAGAATCTCCACAGACAAAACTACTTTATTTATTAAAGTTGTAAATGTACTGATAAATAATTTATTTGTAAACTTTAATAGTTGACTAGTACACAGCACATAATCTTGCAGTTTTATTATTAAATATCATATCTCTATCAAAGTAGAACATACTGCTTTATCCTGTGATATCTAAACAATAAAATATAGTAAAAAGCTGCCTTAGAATAAGGCCACTGATCCATTAATTCCAGTATTTTCAACAGGTATTTTTTTCCTATTTCCAGTTGATGCTTTTTGCAGAACTTAAGGTGAATTAAAGGTCACTGTAAAGATGAGGCACATACATTTTGCGTTAGTGTGTGTCCCTCTAGCAACTAAGCTAAGGAGTGGGGTGCAGGACTATCCAAAATCTCCAAGTAGGCTTCAGAAGTGGGGGCAATCCACAGTGATCTTGATTGCAAAGCAATTTTAAGAGCTACTGATGGCAAGTCCTCCAAATTGTAGCTATAGAGTCAGGCATTCACAGCCAACTATAGAATATCAATTAAAATGAACTTTCATTTAATATTTGTATTGGCTGCTGAGATTTCCTCCAGGTGTCAACATATTCTTTCATACTTGCCTACTGTTTGGCTAAAAATGCCATTTTTCATGGTCTAGAACGCTTCTTAATATCCATTGAACGCCCTGGATTTACTCCATGTCCTTTACTAATAATAATACCGAAGTCATATTATTATTTACAATATAACCACAGTAATATTTTTTCAAAAGCTGTTCCTTTATGTAAGAAGGCAAGTGATAGTCAGATCATTATAATTTAACTCTACAGGAACATATTTTTTTCAAATTAAATCCTAAGTATGAAATGTGCCATGACTAAGTTTTTAGTTATATAAGCTAGTTTCCTAGTCTGGCTAGTAAAATGTGTGAATAAATATAAAAGAATGTGTCAAACTTGTTTGTTGTACTTATTCCAGTAAAACTAAGCACCTGTCAGGACTCCGACATGCACCCACATTCATATCATAAGTCTCTAGCCTTTTTATTACTGTATGTCTGGCATTATGTGCTGGTGGCATTGTGTTAGATTAGCTGCTCCTTTCTGTCTCTTCAGAAAACATATTTTCAGCTCAAGCAATTGCAAACTTTTTTTCCACTAAGCAAAATATTTTAGACATAGTAAACATCGTAATAAATACAAAACTTTTGTATGTTGTGAGAGAAATAGGGTCTATACAACTACATGTTCTTCTGTATCCTAAAATCATTGGCCTTTAACCCGAGCCTATTTTTTTGTCCCCCAGAGTAACCGAACGAACATGTGGTCATGGTATAGATATTCCTCGTATAGTGTGCTTAATGTAACAACAATTCACAATTATGACAATGAAGGAAATATATCTTTGTGACCAATCCTCGTATTTATGACTTTTTTCCCCAAAAGTTTTTTTATTTTATATTTACAATAAATACCTCTTTCCTTTAAACAGTGTGTTGACTGAGTACATATCTTGTGCTAACAATTGTAGTTTCGTATTTTTCTTACTAATATAACAACAATCACATTTCCTTTATAAATCATTATCTCTTACATTTATCACCTCTATATCAATATTCACTTATTTCTCTATGTATTCATCTACTTAATTTTAACTTGTTTTATTTTCCAACCATTGGTAAAATGTATCCCATATCTTATAGTATTAAGTTTCTTCTTTTTTTTAATTACCATGTTAATTTATTCATCTCTGCACATTCAAAATTTTCTCAGTCACTTTTCACTCTGCCGGGATTTTATAACTTTTCCAGTTCTGAGCAAATGCAGTCCTAGCTGTTGTTAATATATGGATAATCAAGTATGTTTTTTCATCCCTAATAAAAATATTTCCGGTTTCAAATCTATGTGTTGCTTTATCATTTTTTCCAACCATGTGTGTATTTTTGACCAATGTCTTTTAGCTTCTATGCATGTCCACCACATATGGTAATATGATCTGGGTGTCTGGTGGCACTTCCAGCATTTTGCTGATTTATCTTTAAACATCTTTAAACATCACCAGTTTTGCTGGTGCAAAGTGCCATCTATGAAACATCTTATACAGATTTTCTTTGTATGCTGTTGATATTGTTAATTTAGAATTTCTTTCCCATAGCTTCTACCATTTATCTAATTCTATGGTACACCCAAAAATTTTCACCCATGCTATCATCGTTTCCTTTACTTGCTCTTCTTCTAATTTAATACCTAGTAAGTAACAATACAATTTTTAATTAGCTTATCTTCTGCTCCTGTTAATATTTTATCCAATTCTGTGAAGTATTTATGGCCTTTACAGTTCTTTAAAGCAAGGGAAAGCTGAAATAAGATTTTAAGGACAGTTATTGTTAAGTCCTGAGCATGGGCGCAAGGAATGGAGACGAGACATCGGACTGTGACTTCAACTCTTTATTCGTGACTTCAGAACAGAGCAAAATACTTGGGCAGCAGCAGCTCTTTTATAGAGCTGGCTGCTTTCAAAACAACCAATGATTTGAGTTTACCACTCTAACAAGCATCCAATCAGAGAGACCCGCTGTCAGCCAATCAGATTGGCCAGAAACGACCAATCACGACTCGCTGTTCGCGAGCCAATGAGAAGTGCAGGATTATGAGCCTGCTGTTAAAGTAAAGCTATTAGGGTTCTTACTGAAGCATTGGCTTAGTCGATAACAGTTATGATTTCACTTAGTGATAGCTTCATTTAAAAATCAGCTTGCTCAACTGCAGTCAGTAAACAAGGTGTTAAGTACTGAGCGTGGGCGCGAAAGAATGGAGACGAGCCGGTGAAACGGTGAACTTCAACTCTTTATTTACATGGTGTGACAGCTCAAACTCAATGGCTGCTACAGCCTTTCTTATATAGGCAACTTATTAGCTATTCAACCAACAAAAACCCGGGAGCGCTAGCTCCATTAACCAATGGAAACGGCTCGTTAATGGCCAATCATTCTCCTGAACAGACCAATCTGATCTCGCCAATTAACGGCCAATCAGAAGTGCAGGGCCAGAACCCTGCACTTGACTTCAAGCTCTTGATAACTTTATTCCACAATTATTCATTCACAACACCCCTTCCCCCCGGGTTCCATTTACGGGGTGCGGTTACATAGTCCTTGAGGTAGGATGGTTGTTTTGTTAGTCTATTTGATTTTCGTTGTGCACCCGGTATTTGGCTGCACTCTTGTTGAGGTAGGGCGTTGTTTGGTGAAAGGGGTGTCTCCGACTCTGAGTTTGAGTTTTCGTTGTCACCAACATCATCGGTATCACCGTGAGGTGAGCTCACTTCCGTCCCTGCTTCCTCTGTATCTCCCCCCCACCTCAGTTTGGTCATCAGGGGACTCGGGGATCCCTGACTGCAGCCTTGATCGTAGTTGATCGATATGGCGCTTCCATAGTCTATCATCACGGCATTGCACGAGGTATGATCTCGGGCCGGTTACACGGACTACAGTCGCTTCGACCCACAACGGATCGCCCGATAAGTTTTTAGCGAATACCAAGTCGCCTACCTGGAAGGTACGGCATCGGCCGCTTGATCTGTGTGGTTTCTCCGGTTCGTACGCTGGGTATAACTGGTCAAGGTGGGAGCGGAGCTTTTGTCCCATTAGCAACTCGGCGGGAGTTTTGTTGGTGACGCTGTGTGGAGTGATATGCTGTAAAAAGAGGATTCGGTTTATTTTCTCTTCGATGTTGTCATAGTCCATTTTCTGTGGCATCTTTTTTACGAATTGTACCATGTGCTCGGCCCTTCCTTTGGCCACAGGATGAGCAGGCAACGTCAGCGCATGTCGAATACCGCGGTCCGACAGGTACTGTTCAAAAGACAGCGCAGTAAATTGGGGCCCGTTGTCGGATACCAGAACGTCTGGTAATCCGTGGGTTGCAAACAGTCTGTCCAGTTTCTTAATGACCGCTTCAGTTGTTGTGTTCTTCATTCGGTGGATTTCGAGCCAGTTCGAGTAGGCATCCATGGTAAACAAGAACGTGTGGCCTTTGGTAGGCCCTGCAAAGTCCAGATGGATATGGGACTAGGGTCCCCGCGGTGTTTCCCATTCGGTTGGGATTGCCTTTGGTGGGGCGTTGCTTACTTCTTGGCATTTATGACAAGCTTTGACCCAATTCTCGATTTGCTTGTCGATGCCTGGCCACCACGCGTAGCTTCGTGCGAGGGCTTTCTTGGGCACGATGCCGGGGTGGCCATTGTGCAAGGTTCTCAGTACTGCCCGTTGGAGTCACTCTGGGACAACAACTCTATCGCTCCAGATGATGCAGCCCTTCTGTGAAAACAACTCTGTCGACTTTTGAATGGGACGAAGTCATCAGGTACTTGGTCCAATGGCCATCCGTGTTCAACCCAACTGAGGACTCGTGCTAAGGCGGGGTCACGTTTTGTTTCTCTCATGATATCTCGGGCGGTTAATGGCGGTGTACGAAGTGTCTCAATCTGCAACGTTGATACTGTAGGCACGGGGTCGTCGATGGTCTCTGGAAGCGGTGCTCGGCTCAATGCATTGGCGTGGGGAATGGCCTTCCCCGGGCGGTATTGCAGCCGATAATTATAAGCAGCCAGGAATTCTGACCAACGAGTCATTCTGGGAGATAATATATTGGGGGTTGACTTATCTCCCGCTATTATTCCCAGCAAAGGTTTGTGGTCAATCACTATAAAAAAAGCCTGGCCGTACACGTACTCATGAAATCTTTTGACAGCAGACACAATGGCAAGGGTTTCTTTATCGATCTGGCTATAATTGCGCTCAGTTTTCGAAAGCGTCTTTGAGAAATAGGCAACAGGGGCTTCGCTACCGTTAGGCAAAACGTGGCTTAAAATGGCGCCCACTCCGAAAGGTGATGTATCACACGTGATCGTTAACAGCAAGGTCTCATTGTACTGCATCTGTACAGCGTCAGAAGTCAGTAGTTTTTTCACATTTCGAAACGCCTGCTCTTCTCTATGTCCCCATACCCAAATGGCTTTTTTGTCCAATAAACGATGTAGGGGTTCAGCAATAGTTGCTTTGTGCGGCAGGAATACGTTATAAAAATTGATAAGGCCTAGAATTGCCTGGAGGTCAGCCTTATTCCGGGGCCTGGTAGTGTTTTTTATTGCTCTCAATTTGCTGTCGATAGGGTGAATGCCCTGACTGTCAATTAAATACCCTAAAAATTCGACATGATCTGTACACAATTTACACTTATTTTTCTTCACTTTAAGACCTGCGTCTTTGAATTTCTGGAGGACCATTTTCAAGCGATCCCGTAAAATTTTTGAAGTAGGGGCAGCGATTAACACATCATCAAAGTAGGGGACAACGCCTTTAAGCCCTTGTAAAAGTCTTTCCATCAAGTTCTGAAAGATCCCCGGGGCTACGCTCACTCCAAATTGGAGCCATGTACATTTAAAGGCACCTTGGTGCATCACGATCTTCTGTGCCTGTGCTGTTTTTTCATCTACCGGCAGTTGCTGATATGCCTGAGCTAAGTCTAGTTTAGCGAAGACTTTTCTGCCCCCCAGGGAATGGAGGAGGTGCTGCACCACCGGTACCGGATATGCGTTTTGCTGCAGGGCGTGGTTCAGGGTGGCTCGGTAGTCCCCGCAAATTCGAATTGAGGCAACTTATTAACTATTCAACCAATGAAAACCCGGGAGCGCTAGCTCCGTTAACCAATGGAAACGGCTCGTTAATGGCCAATCAGATTCTCCTGAACGGACCAATCTGATCTCGCCAATTAACGGCCAATCAGAAGTGCAGGGTCAGAACCCTGCACTTGACTTCAAGCTCTTGATAACTTTATTACACAATTATTCATTCACAACACAAGGACTACCTGTATTTCATAGCACAATTCAAAAACTGATTTGTTGGATTAAATCTTCATGCTTCAAGGTTGACTCAGCCTTCCATCCTTCCAATGTCAGTTAAATAAGGAACCAGATTGTTGGGGGGAATATGCTGACTCTGTAAATCACTTAGAGATGGCCATAAAATACTGTGAGTATAAGTCTAAGTGCAATTGCTATTTAATATTGGCTATAAAAGTCATACAACTGAAAAATCATACAACTGAATTTTTAGGGCCCAAAAAGATTAAAATATATATCTGGGGCAATTTATATAAAGAGACATATTTAGGAAGCAAGAAAACTCCCCTTCACTCAAACCCCAAAAAAACCATTAAGTGAGGCAAAAAGTAGCATTAATAGGGGAATTTGAGTGGTAGCACAAGACAAATACATTTCTTAGAACAGAATTCTTTATTGGCCAAGTGTGATTGGACACACAAGGAATTAGATATCTCTTGGTTGCTAATTGTTTTGAGCATTTTTTTAAAATGGAAAGTTGAAAAAAGAATAGTGATATTCTTTTTATACTCATCCTTTACCTAACCCCCACCAGTAAAAATAAGTGTAGATCAAATGTTTTTGAGAGGGCTGGGGCACATAATATCAAAGGTATCACAGTCTCTCAACCCAATTTACCTCACAGGATTGTTGTTCTAATTAAAAATGGGAGAGATCAGTATATATGCTGCCTCCTGCGCCTGTAAAAAAGGAAAGATATAAATCTACTATACCTGCAAGCAAAAAAGAATTCAGGAAAAGGTCTTACTCTTCACATTTCTTTTAACGTAATGCAAGCTTGTATAGGTCTACTTGCTAAAAGTTACAAATGGAGGGCTGTTGGAAGCGACAAATGGGAACTTTTTTTTTCTTCTTAGGGAGTCCTGTTTGCTCTTCAGTAATGGACTAAGCACAGCCTAATTCAGATATTCTCATAAGCTGTTATCACATGAGTTTTACGTTCAAAATTATTCCTCTAGGATTCCATAGGACATATTCATTTCAGGTGTCCGTCTACAGGAGTGTTTCTGGGTGGTGTACAGAGATTAAAATAACATGTACAAGCTTTCATAGAGGGGAGTATAACCTTAAGGTTTAAATTCTGAATTAGAAGATTCTAAAATTCCATTTGGTATAAAAGAATCTCTCAGGTTTGAATAACTAAGTAACATTTAAAATAAAAAACCGCAAATAACTGTACAAAATGTATTTATTAAAGCAATAGACATAAAGGTAAATGCACAGGCTTTGTATATTTAATTGAAGACTGAAGTTTTATTTGGCATATATCGAAAGCAAATTGTTCAGTTTCTCTTTCAGCTCTACTCTTCTAATAACCCACTTTACAACTCACCTACAATAGCAGTAACATTAGTATGAAATAGAAGTCAAAAACAAAAGCTATAAAAATAGTTCCTCTTTCCTATATGTTTACAAGACAAATAGTGTTCTTTGGAATGAAGATTTATAATAAATATGCCCAAAATTCAGTAGTTTCTAAAAGCACATCAGCAAAGATTCTGTGTTTACTTTTAGCTCTTAGTCTGTCCAAATCGATCTATTTTACAGCAGCAATTTTACTTGCTACTATTACTGCAGTATTAAGCGGTTCCTTTAGCAAAATTCTAGTAAATTTTGTAGACCCAGAGAACATCCAAACTAATGGAAGATCCAAGTATTATTATATTACAGTAGATTTATACCAGTGTTTTCTGGTTTGTTGCTTTCTCTCCCTTCTTTCTTTGTCTCTCCCTTTTTTTTGTTTCTCTCCTTCATTTCAAAGTCCATCTTCAGGGCTTCCATGCTAACTATCCAAACAGAAATTGAATGAATAAGGTTTTCTGCCAAGTACACGTGTGAAGTTGAATGTTGGAATGAAAGCTATTGTAAGAATTAGAAATCTGCAGAAGCAACTTCATGGAGATGTGAGTTTTAAGATAAGGATACTTTGCACTGTATAATCCATTCAGTGTTTAAAAATTACACTAAATAAAAGGAAGATTCTTATTAAAGAACATGTTCGGTTTTTCTCCTGAAATGGCAAAAAAGCAGAATCTCTTCATTACTTTTTATCCCATGTTAAGCCCGTTTTGCAGATCTTATTTGAAAATATATGATCAGCTTCAGAATCCTACTTTTCACAAACTTCCAGTATATTTCACTTACATTCTCTAAAATTTAGGCCCCTGCATTAAAATGAGAATTCTACAGTTACAGACAGACAGACAAAGATAGAGATATATAGATAGAGATATATAGATATATAGACACGCCCACACCCACACACATAATTTGTGCAATTGCTTGGTTACTTTCTTACATGGCTAGAAGGGGTCTACATTTTTAAAAGCAAGTGATATTAACTATGGAACTGGGAGGCAGGGCAAAAAGAAATCCAACTATTAAATCACTGGTGAAGATTCTGCGTATCAGCTGCTTTGGTTAGGTCTTTCACCTCCAGCATTTCATGGACCAGTATATTTATAGAAAATTCCAGCTAGAATGCCAAGAGAAAATAAGGAGTGCATTTGATGAGTGACAGGACATCACAGTTGCAGCCCACTTATCATCGTTCAATCTAGTTATGGTATCACTATTAGGTTAATGTAGGAGATGACCCAGCTGAGCTCGAGGGAGGGGTCAAATCTGTCACCAGTCATAAGTCCCTTCGTGCCCACAAGAGATCTAAGTCCAGCCCACCTTGAATTCTGTGGACTTTTATCTATCACCAATTTGCCTTGACCGTTACTAGCTCAGATTCATGTAGAGAGCATTAGCATACAATAAACATATTCATTTGAATTACCTGGACTCCTGGTTTCCTGCACTTGTCATTTAGGTTGAGAATAAAGCCAGGACCCTGGGCTCCAGTCAATTGCAAAGCAAAAAAAGGGTCAGACTCCTTGTTTTCCCACAATCATTTAACAGTAGCTATAAACCTCTAAATATTCATTTTCATGGATGGGGGGGGGGCTAGGAAGCTAGCTCTTGAGAAAAATAATGCACTAATTAGCAAAACTTACATGTATTTCAATCATGGAAGGCTTGGTAGTTAAAAAACTCAGTCCTCCTTTTGATGTCATACCTCCCAGCCTTGCGTTTGTGTCGGCAGACCAAAAGTCCTGCTATTCCCAGTGCAAGAACAAGTACGGCAATAACAATGAGAGTGATATAGCCTACGCCCATACCAGTTTTTTTCTCTTCCTTTAATCCAGCTGAAGCAAAAGAAATTGAGAAAATTACCAATGCTATAAATTGAATGCTATTGTATAAAATTTGATCAGATCATTATAATACTGTCTCACAGCATGAGTGCAATCATATGCATGGAAATATAACCATTACAAAGGATTAATGTGGTCTATACAGTTTAGATAACTGTAGTTTATTTGTAATTTAGAATAAGTGACACAGAGAAAATTGCAGTCTTAATAAATCCCATTTTGTAGAAATAATCTGTTTTCTTCTTGTTATGATCAATGAAGCTGTATTTGCCAAGCTGTAAAAAATACCCCAAACAATTACAAGGTATATTATGAGCTGTTTTATGTCTAGTTAGACTATCTTTGAGAGCCAGTTTGATGTAGTTAGGACATCAGGAGACCATGAGTTCTAATCCTGTTTAGGCATAAAGCCATCTGATCTTGGACTAGTCATTGTTGCTCAGCCCTAGGAAAAAGGAAATGAAAAACTCCATCTGAAAAATCTTGCCAAAAAAAATGCAGGGACTTGTCCAGGAAGTTTCTGAGAATCAGACACAATGAAATGGTATGGGAGAGGAGGGGAGGGGAGGAAAGGAAAGGAAAGGAACCCTAGCTACAAATATTCCAGAGTAGTTTATTTTGATTGGCAAGAGCTCCCCTAGTCACTAGGGGAAAAGAGGTTTATTTATTTTATTCTACTACCCATGATACTGGAGACTGCCTCTTTGGTGTTTCTGCAGGAAGCTCATCTTTGCTGCTAGAGTGATTCCAGTTTTTCTTTTGTACGTGTTCTGTAGTGTGAAATGAGCTGCTGCTAAGAGACCTAAAATGGACAGAGCCTCCTAGCAGAAAAACAAGGAACAAAAAACAAGAAAAGAAATCCTAACCTTAACCCTGAGATTGATAGAGGATGGATAGCATCATGAGAGTTTGACAAGTGGTGAAGTAAAATATTAGAAGTAAAATATTCCTTACATACGATTATCTCTCCATAGATTGTTGAGGAAGAATACAACTACATTATTTTGCTGTTTTTCAATATATGGTATATTGAAGCAGTATTCAGTTCTGCCATGATTTTAGATAGCAGAAAAATGGGAGAGCATTCATTAATGACACTGGGCAACTTAACAGCATCTCTATACTACTAAAACTGCAGTTTGTCTGTGGTGTAAGCTTTAACTGGTTGAAATGGTGCTGCACAGGGCAACCATTTTTCAACCAAGGTATCTCAAATGGGCTAATTTAGAGAATACATCCAGAATCCAGAACCCAAAACTCCAATAGAACTGAAATTTGGCAAATTTTATAAAGAGTTTTATGATATAAAAATGATTATAAACATTTTATGATATAATAATTCTAAGTGTCATAAAACAGTTTTTGTGGTCAACTCCTGATGTTTGATTGTGCTATACAGTACAACATGGTTATTTTCAAGGCATATACATCTCTGAATATCTCTCTGATTTTTTTTCCAGTGAAAAAGTACATTGATGTTAAGAGTTTTTTCAGGGAAGCAGTACAGTGAAGCTCTGCCATTTTTGAAGGCATTGAGGAATCTGGTAAGGAAATATCTCTGAAATGATGACCCAGTGGAACAGGCTGTCTAACTGTAGCTATGAATTCGAGCTACTAGATGCCTCTCACCAGAGAGCTTGGGTAAGGAAAAAGTGATGTCCTTACTTTATTGGTATCAGATCTCACTTGGTGATGTGTGACACACACACACCCAGTGGTGGCATTCAAATAATTTAACAACTGGTTCATCCAGGGTCAGGGTTGGCTGTTGTGAGAGGCATGGCCCATCCTCATCCTCCAGCTCCCTTTTTTTTTAGTCTCACAAATGTTTGTTTCCCTGCACACAATGGCAAGAAACCTGATAGAGAAACAGGACAATGCTGGAAATAGGTAGGAAGCAAAGGGCATCTGGGCACCAGGTGCTGAAATGGGCCCGATGGAGGGAAGGCTGGTATCTACTGGTACTTAAACATGGTGGCATTCCAGCTCTGGCTGGGAAGGGGAAGCACATGGGTGCTGTAGGCAGGATGCCAGCTTGCTTGAGCACCCTTCTCAACCCACTGGTGCTCCACTAACACTTTTTGCCTAAGTGACGTGATCGAAGGTTTCCATCGCTCCTCTCTCTTGAACTTTTGGGGAGGGTTTTTTTTCTCCCACCTGGAAGGAAGTTGAATGAAAACCAGATATGTTTTAGAAAACACAGATTTTCTGGAATACATCTAACCGGTTTGCAGAACTCAACAATAAATTAGGTGTTGGTTCTGCCGAACTGGTGCAACCGGCTGAATCCCTCCCACTGCCCCCCCCTTGGGATTGGAGAAGAAATTAATTTAATCCACATTTGAATGCACATTTATTTATTTTCAGATTTTTAGCCAACATATCAAATGAAACAGGAAGCATCTGAAATTTGTAGTTTAAATTTTACAGTAACCTCATCAGTAACAACAGACATAAATGCTAGACAAAAATCTGGATTAAAATGCCTACATACATAAAAATATGTTTTAAAAATCAGTATGGAAAATCATTTTACAAAAACTGCACAAAATCATGAAGAAAAATGTACAGTTCTGAGAAATGTGCAAGACATTTAAACATTTTAATGGCAACTTTTAGAGTAATTATTATATTCAACTAACCAAACACAACCCATTTGTAAAAATGAAAACAAACCAAATTACGAATAGCTGCATTCCCAATGATGAGGCATTAAGAAGAACTAAGCCTGTCAGAATTGCCCATTCCTACACTGAGCTTTGGAGTAGAAAG
Organism: Emydocephalus ijimae; assembly: GCA_004319985.1. Classification (NCBI taxonomy): domain Eukaryota; kingdom Metazoa; phylum Chordata; class Lepidosauria; order Squamata; family Elapidae; genus Emydocephalus; species Emydocephalus ijimae. The sequence continues at coordinate 16,549 of BHEV01053434.1, forward strand.
GTTCTGGCTTCTCTTAGTTGGCTCCGTGTATGGTTCCACTCACAGGGTGTCCATTTTCAACATTTCTCTGCTCTCTCAACATTAAACTATTCATCTGGTGACTTCATAATGAAGCCCTGACTTACCACTGAATTTGCGAAGAGGACCCCAAGTTGTTTTTGGTGTGGCAATAATTTCACCTGATTTCCAAAAACGGAAACCCTGGCAATTCTGCAAGAATGAAACACATTTATGAAATACTTATTTTCAGAATAAATGTGTTATACATTATGATTATGACTATTAAATAATAAACCTCTTAGAGATCCTTTAAAAAACACTACTGCCATATAGTCAGATCACGTATATAAGTCAAATTATCAAGTTATAACTGAGAAGGCACTCTTAGATAGAATTTGGGGGTCTAGTGTATCATAGGCTATAATAACTCCAACTTTGAGATAACTTAGCATCTCTGAGACAACCTATGGTTCCTAATATCAAAAGGAATAATATTTATAATCCTAATCTACCTATTGCAGTCACAGACTTAGGATACAACCCAAAACGCTAAAATCTCTATAGCTACTCTATATTCCCATAGAAGTCAGCAAGTTCTAAAAACTACAGCTCTCTATTTGCTTCAGTGACAGTATTCAAAGTATTTATAGCACTTTTAGCATTTTTAAGCATTTATGCATGAGAAGATTTGTTGCTGAGCATTTCTGTCAGAGATGGAAGCTTATTTATATTAGAATCTTAAGATGATCTTATTTAAGATTGTTTAAGATTTTGATGTAGATAAACACCAAAATAGAAATAAAAGCAAATAGCATGTACAACACTTAATATTCTTTTTGCTAACTATTGCATTTCTAACTTTTGCTGAATAAATTTTCAGATTAAATTTATCAGTACTATTTTGTTTTGATTTTTGAAGCAGCACATTCTGGGTACAGATAAAACAATAGTTCTGTTTCTTTTAAAATCATTTTGTTTTCCAACTGAGTAAGACTCCTTACCGCTCTACAACTGCTTTTAGGAGTTGCAATACAAATTTGGATTTTGCAATGTAAGTAAACCATTGAACCATTGAAAAATGAAAAGATGTTCAGTTTAAATAGGGCTCGGTTGGCTACCCCATTTGCAATCATGCTGGTGTTTCTATTTGGAACTGGACAACTGAAAAAGAAAGCTCAATTAAACATTTAAAGAAGCATAGAATTTGAACTATATGGATTTACAGTTCTATTTATAGTCAAACAAAAATGTGGTAATTTTCCAAAAAGAGAGTATCAAAATAATGCTATTCCATTTGCAGCTATTAAATGGCTGATAGTTCTCGTAATGATATTAAAACATTTCACTAATCCATAAATCTCTTCTGTTTCATAGAGGTCTGATGACATATAGGACAGGTATGAATCAACAAGTGACTTATATAAATTCAAATAAATATATAGTAGCATCATAAAGTTTGAGCACACTTCATATTGTATACAATAGGAAGGGCAAGGAAACTGGAGACTGCAGCCATTATTCTCCCTCCCCTTCTTATTGAAGAAATAACCAACAAGCAGCTTCCCAAGTTGAGGTACTTCAACTCAGGCATTCAGTCAGTTGGGATTCAAAAAATTTAACAAGCAGTTCTCTGCCCTAATGACTGGCTGGGTAGGCATGGCTGGGTGGTCATGTGACTGGGTGGACATGGCCAACTCGACATCACTCAGCACACCTGGCCCCGCCTCCCAGCCGCTCACCTCAAAGGCCTCAACAAGATACAATTTCCCTCTCTATTTATTTACTACTGCTGAACATCCAAAATACATTATTTAACCCTATGTACAGCATATATGCCATATGCGTACATACCTATTACATAGTATAGAGTGTGCATAGGCACACAAAAAGATAGTACACACACACACACACACACACATATACACAGAGCTCTTCTAAAACTATACACATTCAACCTCACTTACTGAGTTTGCAAAAACACATCCAGAGTCCACTTTCTGCCATACATTTAACGATAACGTCTGCTCATTAGAACATTACACATGCTCTCAGATTTACTTCCCTAGCTTGCACGTGACCATGAGAGCCCGGAGATGCCATGGGCATTCCCAGGGAACTCTGGGCAACGAATGGGGTGTCAGCTGGCAGCGGCAGTGGGCAACCAAAAGTGAATGGCTGGCGACTACACAGCTGCTCTCCCTCTCACCTGAATGAAGCCAATGTCCTTGGTGTACTGACAGAAACACTGTCAACACATCTTGAGGCCGTAGTTGCCATCCATGCCAGTTGGAGGACATGCGGCTACAAGAGGAAGAGAGGCTGGGTGAACCAGACCCAGATGCTTCCCAGCTCCCCTCATCACAGAAGCACCAACCTCACACTCTCCCCCCTCTACAAGCAGCTACCCCCTTCTCCCTCTCTCTCCCTAATGCCAGGCAGTCCTGTATTCCCTGCCACTGCCGCCACTGTTCCAGAGAGCGGAGGGTGGCTGGAGACCAGGCCCTGCCACAACCCTGACTGAGTGGACAAGTAGGCGGATGGGAGAGGGGTGATCCAGGCAGTGCAACCTCACAGCCCCTGGCTGCCCCCATCTGCTGGCAGCCATGCCAAGCGAGGCCCAGCGGCCGCGGAGAGTCCAGGCAGGGATGAGATGCGGGCTGGGGGAGGGGCTGAGCAGCAGCAGCTTAACCTGGCTCATTTTCCTCTTTGCCACCAGCTGCGGGAGGAGGAGATTGGGGGGCACAGCCAGCTGGAAAAGCTGAACTTCTGCCCAATTCAGCCGGCCGGGATTGCAGGGCATGCCTGGCTTTACATTCCCAGCCCTTTCTTTCTAATACTGCTCAAAAGAGAGAGGAGAGGAAGGCTCCCACCCAGCCCCTTTGTCCCTGTACATGTGAGACAGGAACTTACTAGGTGAGCAGTGAAGGCAGGCAAATGGGTGAGGAGCCAGAGAGCAGCTGAGCCGTGGGTATCACGTGGTAGGCCAGGAGTGAAGGCAGGCAAACGGACAAAGATCCAGAGAGCAACTGGACCATGGATACCGCATAGTAGGCCAGGGCTGAAGGCAGGCTAGCAGGTAAGAAGCCAGAGAGCAGATTGGCTGCAGGCGTCTACCACACAGCAGCCGTGGCCCAGCTTCTCTCTGCTCCTTGCCCGCTTGCCTGCCTTCGCCCTTGGCTACTATGTAGCGCATATGGCCCAACTGCTTTCCGACTCCTCGCCTGCTCGCCTACCTGGATGCTGCATGGTACAGGCAAGCGGCAAAGGCAGCAAAGCAAGTGAGGGAGCCAGAAAGCAGTCAGAGAGCAGCTGGGCTGCAGGCATAACTCTAGGCGAGCAGGCGAGGTGAGATAAGGAGAGGCTGGCGGGAGGGGTGGGGCAGGGCCAGCCGTGGTGGGATCAGCTGTTTCTCCAATCTGCACAAAACGTTAACAACTGCTTCTCCTGAACTGGTGAGAGCCGGCTGAATCCCACCTCTGCATTCAGCCATTGGCCACCTGTCACAGCTACTCTCCTCTACCACCACATATAGAAAATTCCTTCACTGCTACCTCTGCTAACGGCTCACAATAGTAAAGTTTGTAATAACAAACCTGGCCACTGGTATAACATAATCATGCATTTAATTCACTGAAAGTCTGCAGACATGTATGTTAGAAAGAGGAATGGTCTTTCTAATCCATTTCCATTTCATTCCTAGTCCTACTTCTTCATATCTTCTATCTGATTGCTAAAATTATCTATATGGAATGATGGAACAGCTCAAAGCACTAAAACCAAAAACCAAAAATTCTGAATGTATTCTGAAATGTTTCCCCATTTTATAAATATTATCTAAGTAATGTTCATAACTAAGTAGATGAATATAATTAAAACAAATATACCTAGCAGTGAAGAGGCTGAAGCCAAGAAATAATGGCTTGAATCAACTAATAAGTTAAAATGTCACCATTACAAACAAGAGTAGATTTATTTTGCTTGTGTTTCAAATTTAAGATTACAAAAGCTAAGGCCATTCTATAAATTTTTGCATTTATTATTCACCAGGTTTGTAATAACATCTTAATGTATTGTGTATACTATACCCGCCGTGTATAAAATAAAGTGAATGAGGATCCATTGAGTTATTGGTTGGGGTTGCCCAACATTGGCTAGCAACCACCTTGAGTTTCTTGCTTCTTGTTTGAACTCCCACCTCAATGATTACATTATCACTTCCAGAGATGCTGAAATTGGGTGGAATTGGAGAATTGCCAATAAGCAATCGCATTTCTGTTAAGAAGTGTCCAGATCCATGTAAATCTTCAAAAATGGTATAAACTCTGAAAGGCAATAAGCCATTGTTAACATTGGTAGACTAGACTATGTTCTGTGTCTGCACAATACCAGTGTTATTTTCAGACACCACAAAATAATAATTTTCAATTTTAATTAAAATAATTGTTCAATTTTCAGCCAAGGAAATAGAAAGGATACCACTTTTTATTTATGCAATGTCTAGAAAAATTTTTAAGACCGTTGCATGAATCTTAACAGAATATGAATGATTAAAATCAAAGATTGTTAGAATTTGATTATTATATTGGTGTCAACAAATTAAAAGCTTTTGGTTTTTTAAAATTCTATTTAACATTATTTTATAAGGAGTGTCTTACTATTTTTACTCCTTTCTATAAGGAAATTTCTTAGAAAGACATAATTTGACTGCAAATATTCATAAAATCTGAAATATTTTATATACCGTATTTTTCTGAATATAAGACACTCTGAAGTATAAGACACACCTAGCTTTTGGGGAGGAAAACAAGAAAAAGAATCTGCCTCTGCCTCCCAGCAAGTTGCCTCCTTGCAGCAAACAGCATCCTGTTTCAGTTTCAATACAACCTGATTAGCACCAGCAGCTGATTGTTGGTTGTATTGGCCTACTGATGATCAGCTGTTTCAGGCTGCAGAGATTGTCACAGCCTGTTGTTGCTTCTGCATGCTCCATTTTTTGTGTCTGCATCCCTTTTTCAGCCTCTGCACACCCCATTTTCAGCCTCTGTGCACCCCATTTTCTGCCTGCTCCAGGTGGCAGGGATCAGAACAGGTGGAAAATGGGGTGTTCAGAGGCAGAAAATGGGGCATGCGGAAGCCAAAAATGAGATGCGGAGGCCGAAAATGGGGTTGTGGAGGCGGCAATAGGTGATGGCAATCCCTGGAAAAACAGCTGATCGTCGGGAGGTCTATCCAATGACTATCAGTTGACTTGAAATCTTTACTTGGTGGATAATCCCATGGGAAGAATAATCATCGCTTGTACTAGTCAGGCTGTGCGGAAGCTGAAATAGGCTATATGCTGTTTGCTGCAAGGAGGCAAATTGCTGGGAGGCAGAGGCCAAAGGATGGGGGCTGGCGGGTGGACGGGGCTTCGACAACATTCATTGCATAAGATGCACAGACATTTCCACCCACTTTTGGGGATGAAAAATGTGCATCTTATACTCCGAAAAATACAGTAAGTAAAATAAGTTTACTCCATCTTGAAAATAGTAATCGCAATAGCACTCAGGCTTATATACCTCTTCACAGTGTTTTACAGCCCTCTCTAAGTGGTTTACAGAGCCAGCATGTTGCCCCCAACAATTTGAGTCCTCATTTTACTGACCTTGGAAGGATGGAAGGCCGAGTCAACCTTGAGTCTGATGGGACTCGAAAGGTTGAATTGCTGGCAGTCAGCAGAATTAGCATGCGGTACTGCATTCTAACCACTGTGCCACCTTGGCTCTTTTAGTAATTAGAAATATAACCCTAAACCTGTAATTTCTTCCTATTACTACTTCCAGACATTAAATGTAAGTAGTATATGAAAAGATAAACATTGTAGTTGAGTTACCTGTATTTTGATACAGTGTCTAAAATGAAGGTCAGCTCTGAATATCTCCCTCTCTTTTGCAGAAATTATCCTTTAAATTTTGTATTTTGGATTTCTGCTACAATTATTTGATGTCTACAATAAATGTAATTGGTTCTTATTTCCTAAAAAGTTACTTACCCTTCTGAAGTATGTCCAGATGAAATTAAGAGATCATTCTGAAAGATACAGTGAATTTGACTTGAAATCTTTACTTGGTGGATAATCCCATGGGAAGAATAATCATTGCGAAGAACAGTTCTTGCAATGGTGTGTGTGATATTCTGTAAAAGAAATGCAACAGAGAAAGATATACTGAATTTGTTTTTGTTTTTTTTTTAGTTTAAAAAATAGCAAACAGGATTGGGAAAAAGTAGATATGTGTAGGCTGGGCTATAATGTAAGCAAAACAGTAAAATGAAGAACCATGCAGAACCTGCTGATTATACAAGGATTCTATTTTATTCATTGAGTTAATCTATTCATAATTAGTTTATTTCAGGTGAGGAATCTAATATGTAGAAGATCCTTGGAAAAAATAAGAATTATATTACCGCAACAGAAAATAATGAGAAATACATTTCAGAAACCATTTCTGTTTAAACTGTGAATCAAAGCCCCAAATCCTGCCCATCATGTAATCTTTATGGGTAGCATATGCATATTTTTTAAAAAAGAAGAAGTCTTATTAAGAAAGTAGAATGTAATACTGTATTCAGCATTAATAATTCCAAAAATCTTATACTAATTATTTCAAGTTACCTATTCTTAATGTTTGATTAGAACTTATTTAATTTATTGTTGAGTAAGAGACTTACAGTTCGTATTTCAGTTTCGCATTCATTCCAGTCTGTCTGAAGAACAACATGGCTAGAATTACTGGAGGATACGTTGCAGCGAGGATGCCCTAGATACAAGGAAGTTTCTGGGATAGATTGCTGGTACAGAAAGTCTTTCTTAATAGAGATGACAATTTTTTCAAACTCACACAGTACTCGAACTGCCTCCTTAACTGAACCAGCAGCAGAACTGTTAATCGAGGGCAAGTTCTGAGGTAAATAGTTAATGTTTGTTGTTTGACTTATATTTTTCTTATTATTTGTAGTATTGACAGTTGCATTCTCCAAGCTTCTGCCACTACTAATAGAAAAATTGTCTTTGGCAGATGAAGGCATGGGGTCTGAAGTATACAGATAGGTCAAGGGTAAAGCTGTGCTGTTCCATTCCTTTGACTGTTCATCTCCAGAACTAATGCTTGAAGAAAATACTATAAAGTAGAGAAAAGTTTTTGAAAATTGTATTATACAACTCATTTTTCCCCACAAAGAATTACAGTAAATACAACTTTGAGATCTATCCTTTGAGAAGCCTTCCCGTTTGGAAATCATTTGTATGCACCCCAAAACCACCCTCTCCCTCCTCCACTCTGTCCTTCCTATCTGCAGAGCAAAAGTGCTTTCAGCATAGCATTATCAGCAAGTTTGTAGGTTTGGAGCTCACAGAGTGCAGACTCAGCCAACTATTGCTCAGTCTGAACTAGCTGAACACAGAGAATGACAGCCAATGGATACTCACTGTCTCAACTTCAAACTCGCCCATTCTGTAAATTAACAAAAAAAAACCTCTCTTTTTTCGTAAAATGATTTTCTCTTCCAAATCCCCCAATTTATTCAGACTTCATGCTTTTAGAAATGTGTGTGTTTCTACCTTTGTTTGTTGGTCTACAAATATGAACCCCAATTCCAAGCACAGCTATTTTTCAAAGCAATGGGAGCTTTACTGACACCTCTAAAAGAATCTTCCTCTCTCAATGATGTCAGATCAACCTTGCAAGTGAAATGTGTTTTTCTAACAAATTTTGAGAATGTTACAAAACTGTAAACTTTCATGCTGGATTTATGAGAGGTCATTCCCAAGGTGGAGTGAATAAAATTTGAAGTGAGGCTGATAAAAGCACCTTATCTAATGAGAAAAATAAACCACTTGAAATAGTAATAGCACTTAGACTTATATACCACTTCACAGTGCTTTACAGCCCTCTCTACATGGTTTACAAAGTCAGCATGTTGCCCCCAGCAATCTGGGTTCTCATTTTACCAACCTCAGAAGGATGGAAGGCTGAGGCAACCTTGAGCCGGTGAGAATCGAACTGCAGAACTGCTAGCAGAATTAGCTTGCAATACTGCATTCTACTCCTTCATGGATTACTGCCTTGTCATGGTGAAGGGGCTTGCGTAGCTCAATGAAGCTATGAGCTATGCCATGCAGGGCCACCCAAGATGGACAGGTCATAGCAGAGAGCTCTGACAAAATGTGATCCGCTGGAGAAGGAAATGGCAACCCACTCCAGTATCTTTGCCAGGAAAACCCCATGGACATACCAAAAGGCAAAAAGATATGACACTGGAAGATGAGCCCCTCAAGTCAGAAGGTGTCCAATATGCTACTGGGGAAGAACAGAGGGATACTACTAATAGCGCCAGAAAGAGTGAAGCAATTGGGCCAAAGCTGAATGGACACTCAGCTGTGGATGCATCTGGTGGTGAAAGGAAAGTCCAATGCTGTAAAGATCTATACTCCATAGTAACCTGGAATGTAAGATCCATGAATCAAGGCAAGCTGGACGTGATCAAACAAGAGATGACAAGACTGAACATTGACACCTTAGGAATCAGTGAACTAAAATGGAAAGAATGGGTGAATTTAATTCAGATGACCATCAGGTATACCACTGCGGGCAAGAATCTCTCAGAAGAAATGGAGTAGCCTTCATAGTCAATAAAAGAGTAGGAAAAGCAATACTGGGATACAATCCCCAAAATGACAGAATGATCTCAGTTTGAATCCAAGGCAAACCATTCAATATCACAGTAGTCCAGGTCTATGCCCCAACCACTGGTGTTGAAGAGGATGAAATTGATTGGTTCTATGAAGCCCTACAGCACCTTATAGAATTAATACTAAAAAAATGATGTCCTTGTGGGGGATTGGAATGCTAAAGTAGGAAGTCAAAAGATAACCAGAATAACAGGCAAATTTGGCCTTGGAGTGTAAAATGAAGGAAGGCACAGGCTGATAGAATTTTGTCAAGAGAATATGATGGTCATAGCAAACACTCTTTTCCAACAACCCAAGAGATGACTTTACACTACAGTCACTTATCTCCACAACCCCCATCTCAAACACACCAACAACAGCCAACTTCCTACAACTGACCAAACTGCCCAAGGAGCTGCTGATACAGTTTTACAGAGGAATTATTGAGTTTCATCTGCACCTCTATAACTGGTTTGTTTCTGCAACCCGTAAGGATACAAGCGACAAAGTTAAAGTCATACTTCAGAGGATAATTAGAACTGCAGAAAAAACAGTTACTACCAACCTGTCTTCAATCAAGGACCTGTATAATGCTCAAGTCAAAAAGAGGGCTATGAAAATATTTACAGACCCCTCACATCCTGGACATAAACTGTTTCAACTCTTACCCTCAAAACAACGCTATAGAGCACTGCACACCAAAACAACTAGACGCAAGAACAGATTTCCTGAATGCCATCGCTCTGCTAAACAAATAATTCCCTCAATACTGTTCAACTATTTACAAAGTCTGCATTACTATTTCTATTACTATTAATCTTCTAATCATTCCTTTTTTCCCATCCCCTCGCACTTGTATGACTGTGTGACTGTAACTTTGTCGCTTGCATCCTTATGGTTTATATTGACTGTTTCCTAGCATGATTTGATTGCTTATTGTACCCTATGACTATTATTAAGTGTTGTCCCTTATGATTCTTGACGCTTGATGAATGTATCTTTTCTTTTATATACACAGAATATTAGACCACTCAGGTATGAACTAAATCATATCCCTGATGAACATACAGTAGAGGTGACAAATAGATTTAAGGAATTAGATGTGATAGACAGAGTGCCTGAAGAACTATGGATGGAGGTTCGCAACATTGTACAAGAGGTAGCAACTAAAACTATCCCACAGAAAAAGAAATGCAAAAAAGCAAAATGGCTGTCTGAGGAAGCTTTGCAAATAGCTGAGGAAAGAAGGGAAGCGAAAGGCAAGGGAGAAAGAGAAAGATACACTCAATTGAATTCAGAATTACAGAGAATAGCTAGAAGAGATAAGATGGTCAAATGGTCAAAATTGGGAGCGTCCTATCAAATTCTATACCTGTCAACAGTGGTGTCCCCCAAGGCAGTGTTCTAGGACCAACTCTTTTCATACTCTACATAAATGACCTCTGTGATCATATCAAGAGCAACTGCGTTCTCTTCGCTGACGATGTAAAGCTATTCAACACCACAGACAATACTACTACCCTTCAAAAAGACCTTGACTATGTATCAGAATGGTCAAACAAATGGCAACTTCAAATCTCAACAAATAAATGCTCTGTCCTACATAATGGCAAAAAAAATTAGAAAATAAAATACAGGCTGAATAGTCAAGATCTTGTTGATGATCCAAACTCTGTCAAGGATCTTGGAGTACTCATCTCTAATGAGCTAAGTGCTAGAGTCCACTGTAACTGCACAGCCAAAAAAGCGTTAAGAGTTGTTAACCTAATCTTACGTAGCTTTTTCTCTGGTAATATTACACTAATAACTAGAGCATACAAATCATTTGCTAGACCAATGCTCGAATACAGCTCATCAGTCTGGAACCCACATTACGTATCTGATATTAACACAGTTGAGAAAGTCCAGAAATATTTCACAAGAAGAGTTCTCCACTCCTCTACTCGTTGCAGAATACCTTATGCCACCAAACTCAAAATTCTAGACCTAGAAAACCTAGAACTCCGCCGCCTTAGGACGGATCTAAGTATAGTATATAAAATCATACATTGCAATGTCCTACCTGTCAGCTTCAACCATAACAACACAAGAGCAAACAATAGATACAAACTCAAGGTTAATCGCACCAAACTTAATTGTAGGAAGTACGACTTCAGCAACAGAGTGGTCAATGTCTGGAATACTCTACCTGACTGGTTTTTTCCCCAAACCCCAAAAACTTTAACCTTAGACTGTCTACTATTGACCTCACCCCTTTCTTAAGAGGACTGTAGGGGGCATGCATAAGTGCACCAACGTGCCCACCGTCCCTGTCCTATTGTTTCTTTTATTTTTATTTTTTATTTTTCTTATATGTATCCATGTATTCATAACTATGTTTTACTTATAACTATTATCTTGTAAGCAATTGACAAAAATAAATAAATAAAATAAAAAATAAATGCCTTCTTAAATGAACAGTGCAAAGAAATAGAAGAAAACAATAGAATAGGGAGGACCAGAGATCTCTTCAAGAAAATTGGAGATATGAGGGGAAAGTTTCATGCAAAGATGGGCATGATAAAGGACCAAAATGGCAGGGACCTAACAGAGGCAGAAGAGATCAAGAAGAGGTGGCAAAATTACACAGAAGAACTACACAAGAACGAGCTTAACATCCTTGATAACCACGATGGGGTGGTCACNCGAGCTTAACATCCTTGATAACCACGATGGGGTGGTCACTGACCTCAAGCCAGACATAGTAGAATCTGATCAAATGGGCCTTAGGAAATCTGAGCAACAACAAAGCTAGCGGAGGTGACAGTATTCCAGCTGAGCTGTTCAAAATCTTAAAATATGATGCAGTAAAATTGCTACACTCAATTTGCAGCAAATTTGGAAAACTCAACAGTGGCCACAAGATTGGAAAAAGTCAGTTTACATTCCAATTCCAAAGAAAGGTAATGCCATTGCACCATGCACTCATTTCACCTGCTAGTAAAGTTATGCTCAAAATCCTACAAGCCAGGCTCCAGCAGTATGTGGACCGAGAATTACCAGAAGTACAGGCAGGATTTTGAAGAGGCAGAGGAACTAGAATTCAAATTGCCAACATATGTTGGATCATGGAGAAAGCTA
>BHEV01053435.1:0-20371 GCA_004319985.1 Emydocephalus ijimae
TGCTCTTCTCTATGTCCCCATACCCAAATTGCTTTTTTGTCCAATAAATGGTGTAGGGGTTCAGCTACCATTGCCTTGTGCAGCAGGAATACGTTATAAAAGTTTATAAGGCCTAGAAACGCCTGGAGGTCGGCCTTATTTCGTGGTTTGGGAGCGTTTTTGATTGCCCTCAGTTTGCCATTGGTAGGGTGAATGCCCTGGCTATCAATCAAATACCCCAAGAATTCGACACGATCTGTACACAGTTTACACTTATTTTTCTTCACTTTAAGACCTGCGTCTTTGAATTTCTGGAGGACCATCCTCAGGCGATCCCGTAAAATTTTCGGGGTAGGGGCAGCGATTAACACATCATCAAAGTATGGAACAACACTTTTTATCCCCTGTAAAAGTCTTTCCATCAAGCTCTCAAAGATCCCCGGGGCTACACTCACTCCGAATTGGAGTTGGGTACATTTAAAAGCACCACGGTGCATCACGATCGTCTGTGCCTGTGCCATTTTTTTGTCTACCGGCAGTTGTTGATATGCTTGAGCTAAGTCTAGTTTACCGAAGACTTTTCCGCCCCCCAGGGAATGGAGGAGGTGCTGCACCACCGGTACCAGATACGGGTTTTGCTGCAGGGCGTGGTTCAGGGTGGCTCGGTAGTCCCCACAAATTCTTATCGATCCATCCGGCTTAATGGGTGTCACGATTGGGGTCTCCCAGGGAGAGTGATCGGTGGGCTCTAACACACCCTGGGCTATTAATTTATCAAGCTGCTCGTCAATCTTTGGTTTAAGGACGAATGAACCTGACGAGGCTTAAGGCGGATGGGAGCTACTTTTGGATTAAGGTTAAATGATATCGGGGTCCCTTTGTACTCGCCTAGTTTTTCTGCGAAGATGTCCTTGAATTCTTGGATGAGGTCCTCCTCCCAGTTGCTGCTGCTGATTCGGTTAATGCCTGCCACTTCAATGCCAAGTGGAGTGAACCATTGGAGGCCTAACAGGCTAGGCCGGTCCTTATCAATCACAGTCAGGGGTAGGTATGCTGTACGGTTCTTGAACGAGACCCGGACTCAACTAGATCCTGCGACTGGAATCCGATTCCCCTGATAGTCTTTAAGTATAAGTCTTTGGAAATGGAGGTCTTGTCGCCGGACCGTAGGGATGAGCTGCTTGAGGGTCTTCCAGGAAACCATTGAGAGGGACGATCCTGAGTCGACTTCCATCAGGCAGGACTGGTTTTCGATGGCCACTTTAACCCGGATTTTCTTAGCATCCAAGGAGGAGGCGTGACCGATAGTGATAGTTTGGTGAGCCTCTTCTCGCTTCGTGGGGCGGTTTAGGGTTCTGTTTCTGTAGGAGTGGTCAACTGGTTCTCGCCTTACAGGACGGTTTCCTGTCGATTGGCGATAGTTAGCCCCTTTCAAGGGCTGGCTGAGTCTTGTAAAACTTCTGCAGACCCGTCCAATATGCCCTCGTTTCCCGCACTCATGACAGAGCGCGTCGCAGAATTTGCATTCGGACCGGGGGGTGGCTTGCCCCACAACCAGCGCAGGGGTGTTGGGACTTCTGGTATTGGTCCCATTCGGACCGCAGTCGATGGACCTCTTCTTCGTCGCTGTCTGACGATGAAGAGAGGTCCTCGTGGTGGGCCGTCAAAAGCTGTCCTGACTTGGGTGAATGTTGCTGGTCAGTTGGTGAACCGGAGCGCGGTTTTGGCGCATTCGGGCAGCCGACTTCCTGGTTGCTTCTGCTGCAGTAGCATCAGCGATGGCATCTGCAAGGCTGATGTCACCTTTCGCCATCAGCTTACTCTGCACGTGCGGTGCATCTAGTCCCAGAATTATTTGGTCTCTCAGGGCCTCTTCCAGGTCGGTGAACCCGCAGAGGCCTCCCAGGTTCCGGAGATCTGCAACGAAATCTGCAACACTCTCTCCTTTCTGCTGGTCTCTCTGGTAAAATTCATGGCGCCTCATGAGTGTTGGCACAGTCGGTGCATAGTGGGCTCTCAGTAGGGGTTCGAGGATGTCCCAGTCCATAGACTTTACTTCTGCCAGTTTCGCTAGTGCCTTAGCCATCTTGAATATGGTTGGCCCACAATGCATTAGGAATACCGCCCGTTTCCTCCCGGTAGTGGCATCCTTCAAATTGTTGGTTTCCAAGAACATTTGGAAACGATCCATATAGGAGTCCCAGTCTTCTTGCGCTGGGTTGAATGGAGCGGGTGGTATGACGCCGCCAGACATGGCTCCGCCGTTGTGCATTCAGCCACGTGCTCAGTTATTGTCCTTCGATGTTCAGTCAGCTCTGACGTCTCCACATCCCATCCTCGTCGCCAGTGTTAAGTACTGAGCGTGGGCGCGAAGAATGGAGATGAGCCGGTGAAACGGTGAACTTCAAACTCTTTATTTACATGGTGTGACAGCTCCAACTCAATGGCTGCTACAGCCTTCCTTATATAGGCAACTTATTAGATATTCAATCAATGAAAATCCGGGAGCGCTAGCTCCGTTAAACCAATAAGGGAGGCTCGTTAATGGCCAATCAGATTCACCTGAACGGACCAATCTGATGTCGCCATTAACGGCCAATCAGAAGTGCAGGGCCAGAACCCTGCACTTGACTTCAAGCTCTTGATAACTTTATTAACACATTTATTCATTCACAACAGTGACTGTTTTTGCACAACATGCTAAGTTTGCTTAGTTTGAACACTGGATATTTTTTCATAGTTTACGCTGTGTTAAGCAAGGCCACTCTGTAGTTATTAGACTTTTTTTATCCTGCATTTCTCTTAGAAGCTTTAATACAGGTAATCCTCGACTTGCAACCATTTACTTAGCAACTGTTCAAGGTTGCAACTGCACTCAAAAAAGTGATTTATGACCTTTCCTCACACATACAATTGTTGCAGCATCCCCACAAATGGGACCAGAATTTCTACTGCTAAGTGTACTCAATTTTACAACATTTTTGCCATAGTTGTTATGCGAATCACTGCAGCTGGTAAATGGATCATGCAGTCATTGAGTGAATCTGGCTTCTCCCATTGCTTTTGCTTGTTGTATTATTTAGCACAGGGTCTCCAAACTGCAATCCATGGACCGGCCCCGGACTGCAGCATGCCAGAAACCCGGCCATGCAAATAAGTGAAGCCCCATCCGTGGGATGCAGGCAGTAGATGAAACCATACCCTATCTGGTCCATGGAAAAAAAAAACACTCTCCACGGAATCAGAATAGAATAGAATAGAATAGAATAGAATAGAATAGAATAGAATAGAATAGAATAGAATAGAATAGAATAGAATAGAATAGAATTCTTTATTGGCCAAGTGTGATTGGACACACAAGGAATTTGTCTTGGTGCAAATGGTCTCAGTGTACATAAAAAAAAAATACATTCATCAAGAGTCAAGAATCATCAGGTATAACAATAATAGTCATAGGCATAAGCAATCAAATCATACTAGGAAACAGTCAGTCCCTGATACACACACACACACACACACACAAAATCCACATAATTTTATACAAAATGTTTTCGGAGTTATGGCAGTGACCTCATAACTGGATACTCTATTCAACTATCTAGGTAATCACCTCTGGACATGAAGAGTGATCACCTGAAATGTTATAATCATCATAAATGTATTCTAAGTGCCAAGTGCTGAAATTTTGATCCTGTGACCCTGGGGATGCTACAGTGGTTATAAGGGCAAGAACCAGTCGGAAGTCATTTTTTTATGGCCTTTTAACTTCCAATAGTCACTCAACAAATAGTTACAAGGACTACCTGTATAGAAAGGTGACTGCCCCCCCCCCAATTCAATTTCTTTTTATCCAAGTGAATCAAAAGAGGAGCCCCTATTACTTTTACCTGCCATGCAAAGTGACTGAAAACTAAAGTATGATTTTTTTTGTGTGGTTAAAAAGACAGTATGGTGCAACCACTCAAGTGTAGATTCATCCAATGATGGCTTTCTGGAATGAAGATCTTAGGAAAGCTCACAATAGAAGCTCTGTTCGTGTACCCTGTGGCTAACAACAGGTAAAAAGAAACTCCAGAAATGTCCAAATTGTTGCCAAACCAATAGGAGCTCTTTTCTCTCAAATCAGGCCACATTTGAGCAGCAGGAGCAGAGATTGAAAACAAGGGGTTATTTGAAATCTGAAGCCTTAGGAAGATGAAGAGAATGAATCCTGTTGCCTTGGGCTCCTCTCACCAAATAACAATTCAGTTTCATAAGGTAAATTACAGAGTTGGGCTGCAGAAATGTGCAAATATTATATTTAGATCCACCTATGGTGATAATTACAGGGGTGAAAAGATGCACCTTGCATCTAAGGACATTTTTATGGGGAGAATCTCCTGGATGGATGGATGGATGGATGGATGGAAGGGAGAGAGGAGGGAAGGGAGGGAGGAAACAGAATAAAAGGGGAAGAAGACAAGGGAGGAAGGAGGTAAGAAAGGGAGGCAAAAAGGAAAAATAGGTGGAAGTGGGGAGGGAGGGAGGAAACAGAATAAAAGGAACAAGGCAAGGAAAGAGGGAGGAGGGAGAGAGGAAGGAAAGAAAGAAAAACATGTGGAAGGGGAGATGGAAGCAGAAAGAGGAGAAAGAGAAGGAGAAAGAAAGAGAAGTCTTATAAATCCAATCCAAAATACATTGGCTTATGAATAAATTTACTAAAATTACAGGACCTCCTTCTGAATTGACATAGAAATATGGAAGAGATGGTATTTTAATGACACCACAATCAGAGCTTTTATTTTTTATTTTGCTTGCATGGTTTTTTTCTTTTTAGGTTTTTGCCTTCAAATTCTTATTTCAGCCAACATCATGACATCCTAAATCTTACAGCTCCCTAATACTGTAATAGAAGACTGAATTTTAAATAGAATAATTTAACAATAACCTGAATTTAAAATAGCATTTTTGAACTGACAATTCCTTTCAGTTACCTTTCCTTTAAAAAAACTATCTCTTTTTCATATCTTGCTGCATTTTACCTGCTTCCAATTCAATTGTCTGCCATCACTGTGTTAAGATGATATCCCCGCATCTTTATTTCAGTTAGTCCTTAACTTGCTATCACAATTTGACAGAATTTCTGTTGCTAAGCAAGGCAGTTTTTAAGTGATTTAGTGATGTCTGATTTTTGCTACAATTAAGAGAATTACTAAAGTTGTTAAATGAGCCTGATTTCCCCCATTAAGGCAACTGACTGCCATCTGCCTGCAGTTTGGCAGATCGAATCCCACCAGGCTCAAGATTGACTCAGCCTTCCATCCTTGCAAGGCTGGTAAAATGAGGATGCAGACTGTTTGGGGCAATACGCTGACTCTGTAAATCACTTAGAGAGGACTATAAAGCACTATAAAGCAGTATAACTGCTATTGCTATTAATGTTGCTTGTTTGAACCAGCTGGGCAATCCCATGATCCTGGCATGCCACAACCAGCGGATTGCTATGTAACCTGAATTTTTAATCACATAACCATGGGGATGTTACAATGGTCATAAGCATGACGACCACAGTTATGTGTCTCTTTTTTTTAGTGCCACTGTAACTTTGAATAGTTGCTAAATGAATGGTTATATGTTGAGATCTACATGTATTGTAATGAATTTAAGGTTGGTCTTCTAAACCAGGGTTGTCAAACTCAAGGCCCAGCCTGCAGAGTGCTTAGATCTGGCTTGCAGGGCTACCCTGGAAACAGCAAAGGATCAGCCCGCAATGCTCTGCCAGTGAAAACAGAGCTTGGGAGGGCTGCTCCATTTTTGCTGGCAGAGGGTTGCAGGAGGTCATCTCAGCCGAAAATGGAGCTTGGGAGTGCAGAGCACTTGGGCCACCATAGGCGCCCTCAACATGAGTGACCTCGAGCTGGCCACACCCACTCCACCCCCCCAAGATCAAACCCAACCTTGATGCGGCCCTCAGTGAAATAGAGTTTGTTCTAAAGAGATATATTTACCCAAAAAAATCTGTTTAATTCAATGGTACATCATGCTTAAAACTGTATTGTAAAAGATAACATGTTAACAATAACTCTCTCCTGTTCTGCAACTTTCAGATTAAGCCAATTTCATTTTTCCAGATGCTGCTTTTTGTGTTTCTTTCCCTTTTTTGTGCTGAAGTGTCAACTACTTCAGGTAAGCTCTAGATGGCTGGCTGGGGAATGCTGGGAGTTGAAGTCCACACATCTTCAAACTGCCCAGGTTGAAAAACATAGGTCTAGAAACACTCTCACTGAATTCTATCCAATGCCTGAGGAATAAGAATTGTAGAAAATTGTGATAATTTGCACTTAGAAAGGTGTGTTTGTATACATGTGGATTTTTTCTCATGTAGCTTTTTCTCTGGTAATATTACACTACTAACTAGAGCATACAAAACATTTGCTAGACCAGTACTCGAATACAGCTCATCAGTTTGGAACCCACATTACGTATCTGATATTAACACAGTTGAGAAAGTCCAGAAATATTTCACAAGAAGAGTTCTACACTCCTCTACTCGTTGCAGAATACCTTATGCCACCAGACTCAAAATTCTAGACCTAGAAAACCTAGAACTATCCCGCCTTCGGTCCGATCTAAGTATAGTATATAAAATCATACATTACAATGTCCTACCTGCCAATGAATACTTCAGCTTCAACCATAACAATACAAGAGCAAACAATAGATACAAACTCAAGGTTAATCGCACCAAACTTGATTGCAGGAAATAGGACTTCAGCAACAGAGTAGTCAATGTCTGGAATACTCTACCTGACTCTGTGGTTTCTTCTCCAAACCCCAAAAACTTTAACCTTAGACTTTCTACTATTGACCTCATCCCCTTCCTAAGAGGCCCATAGGGGATGTGCATAAGCGCACCAATCATGCCTACCGTCCCTGTTCTATTATTTCTTTTATTTTTCTTATATGTATCCATGTATTCATATTTATGTTTTTACTTATACCTATTATCTTGTAAGCAATTGACAAACCAAATAAAATAAATAAAAATAAAATAAAAATGTCAATTGCAAGGACCAGATGTGTACTGTAGGCAAAAGTTAGAGGCAGCCCCCCCAACCTATATGTTAAAAACATAGAGATTTGGAAAATATACATTAAAACTTTATATTTTTATGCAGATTTATAAGGCTTAAACACTGTGACTGCATGATCAACAATCCAAAAAAACCAATAAAATAGAATTAAATAGAATTTTTTATTGGCCAAGTGTGATTGGACACACAAGGAATTTGTTTTTGGTGCATATGCTCTCAGTGTATATAAGAAAAAATAAAATACATTCTATTAAAACTATAAAACAAACAATAAACAAAAAAGCACACCCCCAGACCATATAACTTTAAAACAGGTGCATGGTATAAGATCCAAAATATACAATGACAATTAAGCATACTGTATAAGAGAGCAACTAAAGGGAATTCTTCTGTTTGCCCCTAAAGCTTGAGGGAATGGCCAGGTTTAACAGCTGTTTAAGGTGAGGATAACAGATAACAGATAATCAGAGTTGGAAGGGATCTTGTAGGTCATCTAGTCCAACCCCCGCCCAAGAGAATTGAGGCTTATCCAAATAACAGAGCAACCACAGAAAAAGCATATTTTCTAGGTCCCCTAATATTGCAAGATTTAAGAGAAGGAACCCGTTACCTATTTAATTAGAAATGTGTTGGTTAAGCAGTTTTTCCCAGCCAGCAATATATGGATAATTGTAGCAGATCTGAGTTACAAGGGTTGGCCAAAAAAGATATAATTTGAATTAAATCACTAATTGATTGCATAGATCTCTACAATTACAGGACAGGATTAAATGATTAAAAATGGGTTTGAAAATTGTAATTCTAATGTAATACTAGTTTAGCAGCCAATCTTGTAGTTTAGTAAACAAATCCTTTAATCCCAAATATTAATAGATGGCTAACCCAATTCTCAACATGGATCTTCATTCCCACGCATTTCAATTCTCTTCTGCCTCAGCTAAAGGAAGCATCTCATTGGCCTTATATGGACTAAGAAGCCAAACAGGCTCCATGATGACTCTTACAAAATTTCACTACAGGATATGTTTTAAATTTCTTTTTTCTCTCTCTCTCATTTTCTCTGTGAGTAAATCTGAAGCAAAGCATCAGCTTATAGTCCTGATATGTACAACAGCTTTGTAAATACATCTGCAGAGGTTACTAGCCAAAGAAAAATAAAAACTAGCCAACCAATAATTTATATAAATTATTATATAATAATATATTATTATTGGTTGGCTAGTTTTTATTTAGCTTTAGGGGCAAACTTATAATGTGCCCCCAGAGTATGGTCCAACTGTTATCAAAAATTAAAAGTAAATTTTAGTTAAAATTGCACATAAGCAACAACTTCAAGATATACCATAATAGATTTATATAGTAGAAAGAACATTTATACAATTATAAAATCCTAAATTTATAATCCTGACAACCGTTATCTCACTTTGCTTGTACATGTAATCCTTATGACTTTAACGAAACCCAGAGTTTCAGTCACAAATTGTTGCAGTCATAAGTGAAAACCACACATGACAACTCAATTTGATGACCATTTTTACAATGGTCAGTAAACTAAGTCTCCATGGCTGCCAAGCAAATCCAGCATACTTCATAAGTGTTTGTTGTGTTTTCTGCAAAAAAAACATCACAGTCATAAGACTGCAAGATGCTGCAACCAGTTATAAATGGGAGTTTGTTGCCAAGGTCCTAAAATGTGTTCTTGTGACTTCAGAGGATATCAGTGTTGGGATTCAAATAATTTAACAACAGGTTCTCTGCCCTAATGATTTATTCCAACAACCAGTTCCCCAAATTGCTCAGAAAGTTAACAACCAGTTCTCCTGAAGTGGTGTGAACTAGCTGAATCGCACCACTGGATGATGGGTGGTAGTTGTAATTTGGAAGATAGGTCATAAGTGGCTGTTTTGAAGTTTGTCGTAACTTCAGACAATTGTTAAGAGACCGGTTGTAAATTGATGATTCCTGGTAAGATTTACAAAAGGGAAAAAAAAACCCAGCATTTCTCAACCTTGGCAACTTTAAGATGGGTGAACTTCAACTCCCAGAATTCCACAGCCAGCATGCTGATCTAACTCTTAGCCATCATTCTCAATAATCATTCACAACCACCTCTATTGATTCACCTGCTTTATTAAATTAATATATTTTCAAACATTAATGGTGTTACTTTGTTTTGAATTTGAGTTTCAATAGAACATATAACTTCTTCAATAATATTTGAGCTCCTCGAGGATGGGAAGTTAGAGCAGGAATCTGCAAGAGGACTTCCTATCTCTAGCAGTCTTTCCTCACCAGCCTATGTGATTGTTTGTATGGGACTCTAGTTCCCCTCTGAGTGACCATGTCTATATACACATACAAGGCTGTTTAATCAGGGGACACAAAATGGGATATAGCTTCATGAACTATTCTGCAGGGACATGGGAAGATCAGGAACGGATTGGTTGATTGAATAACTTGTTTAATTAATTAGTTCTCCTTCTTCATTATGGATCCAGACCAGAGAAAGTTTTCTTCCTACTCTGGGGAATATGGTGGTAATGGTGGAGACTATTTTGATCAGTCCAGCAACCAGTTTGAAGGCCCTATATCAGCGATGAAAATAAGGTCAAATGACAGAGGTATACTAAGGTATGCATATCTACATGAACCTTATATAGCTGGGCTTTAACTTAAAAGCTAAAAAATATGAATTAACTGAGGAGAGCATAAATAACCCAAATGTGGAAATGGTTTATTGATAATTGATTGACTAATCAGTCAATAAGCTATTTATATGTGAAAACACATGTCTAAGGGCTGCAGATCGTATCTAAAGTACATACCTAGATCAATACTGAAGGAAAATAGTATTTCTGAAATCTCAGCAACATGAAGATGAATGGATTTCAACTCCCAGAATTCTCCAGTCAGCATAGCTGGTTGGGAATTCTGGGAATTGAAATCCAAAGATCTTCAAGTTGCCATGGTGAAGAAGCACTATTCTGGAACCATTTCCTAGCTCTTCTTCATTCTGGATAAGATGACGGAAGTGTAGGTGAAAGACCTTTTCCCTTTCTACGGAAGTCTGCTGGGATGAGCATCATCAATAAAAGAGAATATATGTAGTTCAGTGTTGAACTGAGGGATCCTTGGTGCTTTTTGAGCTTGCTTGTTTTTTTGCAGACATTTCATGACCCAACTAGGTAACACCATCAGTGCTGCCTGTAACACTGATGACCTTACTTAATTTGGATAATGAAACACCTGCAAGGAAACAAACAAGACAGCACCAAGGACCCCTCCTGAGTATCATTATTAATTTCCATTTAAGGTGATTCTACACCTAACATCATCTTTCTCTTGTTAATGCAGCATCCAGGTTTGCTATGGTGGCATATGGTCCAATAATGAAGGAAATACAGCAGGCCGCCCTTTGGACATGCACCTGTCCTTTGGGGAGGGATTGGTGCAGGTGAACGGCCGTTTCGGAAACACTGTGGAATACCTGGCCTTCCGCACCAATATGGGCCATGTCTTTGCCTTTGGGCCGAATTCCGGTTTGGGACTGCCATTCACCGCAGAGCCCTCGCACCCCAACACAGTTCTGAGGTTCATCAGTGGGAGGTCAGGATCGATGGTCAATGCCCTCGGTTTCCACTGGGATGAAGATCAATGGATGAAAGGGTGGAATGAATCCATCCAACCTCCAGATCCACCACCAGTGACCCAGATATAGATCGCTCTACCTTTAATCCTCACCCTTAAAATCAATACAAATGCTACACAATCTCTTTTGTTGTTTTCCTTTGGATCTTGGGGGGATCTATGGGAGAAGAGAAGAGAAGAGAAGAGAAGAGAAGAGAAGAGAAGAGAAGAGAAGAGAAGAGAAGAGAAGAGAAGAGAAGAGAAGAGAAGAGAAGAGGGAAGGATAGGGAGTAATACACTTTTGCTGTTAATACCCTGATTTTGATAGTCCCTACCTTCATTCTGATTTTGCTTCCTTTGTTTTGATTTTTCTCATTAAAAGTTGTTGAGTTCAAATCATGGATGAAAGCACTGAGAAAGTATAGGTAGTCCTGATTTACGACCACCATTGAGCCTAACATTTCTGTTGTTAAGCGAGTTTTGTCCCATTTTACGACCTTTCTTGCCACAGTTGTTAAGAGAACCACTGAAGTTGTTAAGTTAGTAAGTTAGTAAGTTAAGTGAATCTGGCTTCCTCATTGACTTTGCTTGTCAAGGGATACTGCGTAAATATGAGTCAGTCTCCAAGCATCTGAATTTCAATAACAAGACCGTGGGGATGTTGCAACAGTCATAAGTGTGAAAATTGTCATAAGTAACTTATTTCAATGCCGTTGGAAGTTCGAATGGTCACTAAATGAACTGCTGTAAGTCAAAGACTACCTATATCTTGAAAAAAAATAGATTAATATCTGTAATATATAGTTACGCCTTGATTTACAGCCATACATTTAGTCATCATCATTCAGAGTTAGGGCTAGGGTTAGGGTTACTAGTCCTCACACTTACAATCATCATCACATTCACATGATCAAAATTTGGACACTTGGCAACCAGCGTTTTTACAATGGTTGCAGCATCCTGGGGTCATTTTATTGCCATTTGTAACCTTCCCAGCCAACTTTTGACAAGGTAAGTCCATGGTGAAAGCTGGATGTGTTTAACCACCAAGTGATTCGTTTAATAACTGCACTGATTTGTTTAACAAACATTTCACAAAAAGATCAAAAAAGTAGGCACGACTCACTTGCTTAGCAATGGAATATCTGGGCCCAATTTTGGTTGTAAGTCAGGGACCACAGTAATCTTATCTTTTGCATGTTTAACTCTATCCAGAGACCCTGAAACCTACAGAAAAGATGGACAGTGTTCCCTGAAAGACATTTGCTCAGCTCATCCAGTAGATGTCATGGGAAGAAGGAATAACCTTGAGGAACAGGGGTAAGAGAGGCAACCAGGGCAACAGATGAAAGAAACCTGAATCTGGGCAGAACTGTAACATGAGAAAGCGTCTCAGACAAAATCTCATGAAGGTAAAGAGAGGGAGAGGGAAAGCGTATTCAGATTTGCAAGATTCTGTAACTGTAACCTTATAATAAAAGCAGGATTAATATTCATAATTTTGTTTCCTGGTCTGGTCTGCTTTGAAGGGCTGACAATAAGGTACAGGGTTTGGCAAAGGGCTCCTCATGATCTCGTACAAGCTCTGGATCCACACATAATCTCCATCCTAATGCTAGAATGCATCACACCTTTGATCTCACGTTCTAAAGCGTTACAATCTGATCTGGATTAAGATGCAGCTATCCAAAGTTTCCAAAGCAGGCATAGAATTAAAATTGAAATATGATTTGAAAAAGAGAAAATAAATTTGGCAATGGTATCTAATGGATAGATAGAAATGATAGACAGAGGGAGATCACAGATGATGGATAGATGGGTGGATGGATGGAGATGGATGGATGGATGGGTAGATATAGACAAACAGACAGATTTGGAGGCAAATCAGCAAGCCTATATTGAGGAATCAAGTCATGAATTGGGTTTTTGCTATAAAACTATAGACCTGGGTTGCAAATATCTGGTTCTTTTGTGTGAGTGTGTGTGCAAGTACACATAACTTCAACTCCGTTTTTGACTCCTACTCAGCGATGGGATGCTCCTGGTCTGGCCTGGTTCTATAGAACTGGTAGCTCTGAAGAACAGCAGACACCAAACCGGTTCGATGCAACGACCTTTTTGGTCGTTTGATTGGCCCACCCGCTCGCCTGGGCTCTTGGCTATCCTTTATTTCCTGCTTTTTCAACCTCAGCTGCTTTGGGTGGCGCAGCTGAGATTGAAAAAGCAGGAAAAAAGAGGCTTGCCAAATGCTACACACCTGTGCACAGCACTTCTCAGCTGTCCAGGTAGCAAAGCTAATGTTTAATCTTTTTATACACGCACATAGCACTCTGACCGAACCGGTAGTAACACCGGTTGAGTCCTACCCCTGGCGGCCTGGACAGGTCCCTGCAGGGTTTTTTGGAAGTAGTTTGCCATGGCCTGCTCCCTAGGCCTGAGGGAGGAAGACTGGCTGAATATCACTAAGCAGGCATTAAACCTAAGTTGGGACTAGAACTCTTGTTTTTTAGCCTAGTGCCTTTAACTACTCCATATAAGTAGTCCTCAACTTAGAACCACAATTGAGCCCAAAATTTCTGTTGCTACGCAAGACAGTTGTTAAGCTTGTCAAATGGACTTTTGCCCCATTTTATGCCTTTCTTGCCACAGTTCTTAAGTGAATCATTGCAGTTAAGGTAGTCACATGTCATTAAGTGAATCTCGACTTTGCTTCTGAGGTCACAAAAATTGATCACTTAACCCCAGGACACTTGCAACCATCATAAATATGAAGTGGTTGCCAAGCAACCAAATTTTGATCATGTGACCATGGAGATGCTGTAACGGTTGTTAAGTGTGAAAAATGATCATGTCACTTTATCAATGCTGTTGTAACTTCGAAAGGTCATTAAACAAATGGCTGTAAATCAAGGACTACCTGTACTGTACATCAAACTGACACTCTTTGGTAGCCACTAGAGGGCAGCAAAGTTGGAAGTTTCTGTATCATTTTGTGCAGCCAGGAAAATGGCTGCCACCTGTGCTGAGGTTGATCTGTCCCTTTAAGGCCTCTCTCCAACCAGCCCAGCCACCCAGCCACCAGCACTGTAAAAACAACAGAAGACAGCTGTGTGTGTGTGTGTTGTGCAGTAGTTCCTGTGTTGGGAATTTTTCTGGGAATGAGAGGGGAGGTGGTTTCTGTTACTCTGTAGACATAGAACAAATGGAAGCAGCCTAGGGATACGAGAGAGGAATGGGTCTACTATTGGTAGTAGGAGCAGTGGTAGATCTGGGAGAGTGTGTGGGAAGGAATTGTGTTACCACTTGTGTGTTTGTGAGTGAGTTGGCAGAAGGCTTGTGTTGGCTGATTGGGAACCCACTGAATTTGGATACCTAAAAGGATCTGTGACCCACTTGATTGTCTTCTAAGGGTTGCCTGTAATATCGCAGCCTAAAACTGGCAGCTCTACACCCATGGCTGGGAAATTCTGGGAGTTGAAACCCACAAATCTTAAAAGTTGCCAAACTTGAGAAACAAGTGGGTTAGAGGAATACATGATGGACAGTTTAGAGCTGGGGTCTCCAACCTTGGCAACTTTAAGCCTGGTGGACTTCAACTCCCAGAATTCCCCAGCCTGCTTTGCTGGCTGAGGAATTCTGGGAGTTGAAGTCCACCAGGCGTAAAGTTGCCATGGTTGGAGCCCCCTGGTTTAGAGGAATACAGGTAATTATCGATTTACATCACTTCATTTAGTGATGTTTGATGTTACAACAACTTGAGTGTTTTTCACACTCAGAATAAGTGTGAATAAGTTTTTCACACTCAGAATAAGAGAATAACAAGAGTTGGGAGAAGAGGTGGCATTCAGCAGGTTCTGACCAGTTCTGGAGAACCGGCAGCGGAAATTTTGAGTAGTTTAGAGAACCAGCAACCTTTGACTGGAGATTTTACAGTATCCTTCCCCTGCCACACCCACCAAGCCATGCCCACAGAACTGGTAGTAAAAAAATTTGAATCCCACCACTGGTTGGGAGAGATCTTGTAGGTCATTTAGTCCAACCCCCTGCCCAAGCTGGAAATCCTACAGATGCTAGTCCAGTCTCTTCTTGAAAGCTTCCAGTAATGAAGCTCCCACAATTTCGGAAGGCAAGCTGTTGCGTTGGTTGATTGTTCTCACTGTCAGAAAATCTCTCATTTCTAGGTTGAATCTCTCCTTGATTAGTTTCCATCCATTATTCCTGACTGGCCTTCAGATGCTTTGGAAAACAGGTTGCACCCCTCCTCTCTGTGACAGCTCTTCAAATATTGGGACACTGCTATCATGTCCCCCGTGGTCCTTCTTTTCATTAAACTAGACATATCCCATTCCTGCAACCGTTCTTCATAGGTTTTACCTCCAATCCCCTAATCATCTCTGCTGTTCTTCTCTTTCTCTTTCTTTCTCTTTCTTTTTCTTTTCTTCTCTTTCTTCTCTTTCTTTCTAGAGTCTCAACTTCTTTTTTATCGCAACCCTTGCAGCTTCCCCATGTTCATACAATCAAAATTCAGACACTTGGCGGGGCTTCCGGTTTTGCGTGGCTTCGGCGACAGCAGGATTTCACGACTCTCTGCAATTCCTGCTGCGCTCGCCGCCAAGGTGCCCCCGATCCAAATAGGTCTGGGGGATATGACTGCCCTGTAGAGGCAGCCGAAGAGAAAGGTGATCCGGACAGGGGTTTGGGGGTATCGCAGACCCCCTCCCCAGCTGGAAAAAACCCTTTTTCCCAAGGTGGTGGAGCGGTGGTCAGTAATGGCCGCCACAAAGAAACCTGCAGCCGGGTAAGATTCGTGCTGGAGGAAGCAGGAGAAGTGAAAGTGCTGGCTGAATCGGGACAATAAGAAACTCTTAAATACCCTGGAAACTGAATTGCTTGAATTGCTTGAAGTATACATTGTTTCCCAAAGAAGATTGGAAAACGGCGAAGAAAGCTGTCAAGGGAAAGTTTTTTTTTCTTAACTCTCCCTTCCCATAGAAATAGCAGACGGAGATCTGGAAAATCTACTTGAGCACCGAAGGTAATTCAATTTGAAATTTAAAGCCAAGGGATAAAGGATTTCTGGACATTGGATTTAAAAACTTAAAATTCTTTCTATGTTTTACAAGGGGAAGGGAAGAGATAAAGACTTATTATAAGATTGTATTGAAAGAGCCTATAAGAACAAGAATAAAAGACATTAAGACTTCTAGAAGATCATCTTGGAATTGTGTATTTGAATTCTACCCAAGGAGGTGAAAATATAGAAAGAAGAAAGTGCTAAATGAAACTGTTTGCTCTGATTTGGTTTGCTTTGTGACTTTGAGATTTCTGTGAATTTTTGTTAAAAAAAGGGGGGGGACTAAAGACATTAGGGTTGCTTCAAAAAAGAAAAAGAAAAAATGGCATTATCTTTTGAAGGACTACAAATGGAATTTCAAAGACTCAAAGAAGAAGATAAGGGCTCTTCTGGATCTATTTTTCACTTTTTAGAAATGGTGATTTCCACCTATCAAGAAATACAACAACGACAGGAAGGCTGGGATGAAGGAGAAGAAGCCATCTTTAATGGACAAACACACTTAGTGGAGGAAGAAAAGTGGAAGGGGGGCAAGGAAAAGGTGAACTTAGAACTTAAAAAAGCAACCAAGAAAAAGAAAAATGAGATGAAAAAGCGATATGATGTCAGAAAGCAACAGAAAAGAGAAATACAACAGAGAGGGAAGACTAAGAGAGTGAAATTTGAGAGGGGGGGTTAAAAAGCTAGAATGGATAAGAAAGAAAGGGGAAAAGGAAAGAGAAGTCATAAAGGCTTTAAACAAGATGCTAAAAATGAATTTTTTTCAGAGATAAGGGGTAAGATAATTTTATAAAAATGATTCTGCAAAAGTACATAAAAATGTATTGTAGACATTAGTATTTGAAGCTGAGTTAGAAAATCAGAATATTATATGATTTAAAAATGTTTTAAAGGGAAGCCATGATTTAATTATAGAGTTTAATTTCTCATGAAATATTATCTTTATTGTTTAAGAATTAATAATAGAATTTAATTTCCTATGAAACATTGTTCTTATTATATTATAAATTTAATATTCCTTTTTCATTTTTTTTTAGTTTTATTATTACTTATTAAATTCAATATTATTTGTTTGTTTTATTATTTTGAAATGTAATACTTAGAATGTACGGAGCAGAATCAGTACGGAAAATATGTATCATTTTAAGTGTTATTTAGGGGAAAGATAAAAAGCTGTCATACTTCAATCTGGGTTTACAGGAGAAATATTGTATTAGATAGAAAGGATAA
Organism: Emydocephalus ijimae; assembly: GCA_004319985.1. Lineage (NCBI taxonomy): Eukaryota > Metazoa > Chordata > Lepidosauria > Squamata > Elapidae > Emydocephalus > Emydocephalus ijimae. The sequence continues at coordinate 16,984 of BHEV01053435.1, forward strand.
GTAGGTGATTGAAAGAAAACGGACCAAAGATGCAAATATAATTATTTAATCAAGACGGAATAAATAAAATAGAATTAAAAGAATGAGTAGGAGAGAGAAAATATATGGAAAATAGAGAATGTTAAATAAGATATGAGATAGTATATTAAGTGAGTATAAACTTTGATTGATGTCTGTATAAAAAGAGTTAACCCGGGGTAAGCCACCTTCCAAAAAGAAGTTTTATGTATTTATGTTTTGTGTAATGTTTGTTTAAGTTTGACAGGATGTGGAAGAACACTAATGAAATTCAATGAGTATATAACTTCAAGGCAGAAGAAATATGATTAAATAGAAGGAAAGGGAGTAATAAAGAGAAGTTTGGAAAAGATACGAAGTTGATTAGATAAGATAAATATATATACTAAATTATAGAAATGTGATAATTTGGAATTATCTTCTTTTTAAATAAGATGGTTTATTTGTTTCTTTTAGAAAAGGTCTTTTATGTTACTACATCCTGTGTTTTGTTTGTGTGTGTAAAAAAAAAACTAATAAAGTTTGTCCAAAAAAAAAAAAAAAATTCAGACACTTGGCAACTGCCTTATGACGATTGCAGTGTCCTGGGGTCATGTGATCACCTTTTGTGACCTTCTGACAAAGGAAGTCAACGAGGAAACCAAATTCACTTAGCAACCATGTTACTAATTTAACAACAGCAATGACTCATTTAACACTATGGCAAGAAAGGTTGTATAATGGGACAAAACCCACTTAACAAATGTCTCATTTAGCAACAGAAATTTTGAGCTCCAGTATGGTCGTAACTCGAGGGCTACCTGTAGTCTCTGGCTTGCAGAAGAAGGGGGCACAATGAACTCTGAAACTTCCAATTCTTGCTAGAAATCCTGATTGAAATGCTCTGCTAAGAGCAAACACACCAAGAACTGGGATGCTCTCCGATGTATGGATGATTGTGACACTGTGGGGTCCTTGGTATTCTCTGTGCTTGGTTGTTTTCTGGCAAACGCTTCATTACACAAGTAGGTAACGTCAGTGCTAGTGAGTGTGAGTTTGCTCCCTATTTGTACACTTATTAGCACTGATGGTATTACCTAGTTGGGTAATGAAACGTCTGCAAAGAAACAACCATGCTCTCAGAGAGCACCAAGGATTCCACAGTTCAACCCTGAGGTACAGATATACTCAATTTACAACCAGTTGCGATCATATGATTGAGTGTGAATAGAATAGAACCGAATAACAGAGTTGGAAGGGACCTTTGAGGTCTTCTAGTCCAACCCCGTGCTCAGGCAGGAAACCCTATACCATTTTAGACAAATGGTTGTCCAATCTCTTCTTAAAAACTTCCAGTATTAGAGAATAGCTTGACTCCCTCTTTTTTGTGGCATTCTTTGTTGGGCATTTGGCTACTGACCTTCATTTATGGCTGTGTGCAGTGTCCTGCAGTCATGTGACCATGTTTTTGGGTGGTTTTGCTCAAAACTTTATTTCCTGTTTTTGACAAAACAGCTCATAGCAAACCATTTCCTTAACAACTGCTGCAAATAAGGTTGTAAAATTGAGTCAATTACATGGTGACGTGATTGATGACTCACATCTTATGACCATATTATCCAGGCTTCACATAGTTGTAAGTCAAGGGCTACCTGTGCTGATTATTGCTATTCCTCGCTTCACAAGCTGAAAATCAGAAACGTACAGTATTAAGCTCTCAGCTTGTATTATAACTGCTGAAGAGTTCTCCTGAAAAAATGCCCTTGCATTTAACTTCTTACAAGGAAGTTAAAAACAGCTTAAAAGTTCTCTCTCTCTTGCTTGGAGCAGAGGTTAGGAAATATTGAATCATTGCTTGACGCCTTAGTTTCGTTTTTAAAATCTGCCAACTTTAAGGAACAGCAAAAACCTGCATCTTGAGGGTTAATGTTTTTCTTTTTTTGCTTATCGCTTGCTGGAGAAAAAAAAGAATCACTTTTTCTTCCTCTTCCTTCTGCCAAGTACAAAAGTCACAAAGAGCCTGCCAACCGACAGAAAATCAAATTTGAAAAGAAAAGCGAAAGGAAGCCCAGAAGGGCGAGGGCTTCAGAGACGGAACGGGAGAAACAAGAATTAAGGAGGAAGGTTCAAAATGAGCGACGCCGTCCTAAGTGAGCAAGAGAAAATCCTGCAGGAATTCCATGCAGAAAGAGTTTTCCTTTCAGGAAACAAGGAATGGCTTGCAGGGAAGAATTTCTTTGTGGTGAAAAGCACGGTGGAGAGAATTGTGAAGTGGGCTTATGAATCCAGCACTGGCTTGTACAGCTTTGACCCCATTCCTGTGGGCAGCTACAACGAAGGGCTGCACCTGCAAGTGGAAAACGCGTCCAATGACTTTGACTTCCTCATCCCAATACGGTATAACTCCAAGTTGGCGCTCCGGAGCAGAATCGTCCCCATTAATTCCTCCAGCTGTCCCACTCACCAGCTCCCCACCTACATTTTTCGCTACAAAGGAATCTGTAACCGTCCTGACAAAGGGCTGCCGGTTTTTTGCCAGGGCACCAAAATGTTGGTGGATATTGAGGATGTGGCAGAGACAGATGTGGAGATCTATTGTGATAAGCCAAAATCAGCATTGGCGGAAGAGGAGGATGATCCTGAGTATTGTAAATTAGAAATGTGCCAGGTAGGTATCAATACGATGGCCAGGAGGAAAGGTGGCGCCCCCTAGTGTTGAAATCTGTGACATGTTTGCTGGGGGGAAAGGTCTTTTTCTGCGGAGGAAAAAAAAGCTTTCTTTTTCTTTTCTTTTTTTTGCTAGGAGAGTCTCGACCACCATAATCTGGATCCAGAGCAAATCCTGAAGGACTTTCATCAATACGTAGGGATTGCCTTAAATCCAGGTGCACCATTTCAGAAAAGTTAGCCAGTACAATGGGAATCCAGTGCAGGAATGGACAACTGTTAAAATAAGAGAGAGTATGTTGTGAATGCTTTAAAAAAATGGAGTGGACCTTGCAGATTCATAAAATTAATTTTCTTGGTGGGTTGGGGCTGTTTACAAAGGATTCAGTTAGCAGAAGGAACCTGATAAGAAAGGTCTGTAGAGCAAGGGGCCCTGGGCTGTGACCCATTTCTCAGTGGTGAGTTAAGCCATGGAAGCGGCAGATGAGTGCACACACACACATGCACATCTCCACTTCTGCAAGCAGCAGGCGAGTGTGTGTGCATGCATTCTATTTGTTCAAGTGGCAAGTATGCATGCTCGCCACTTGCACAAATAGAGCTGTGCTTGTGCAAAACTATCCCCGTTTGAGGAACATTGCCGTAGAGCAGGGGTGTCCAACCTTGGCAATTTTAAGACTTGTGGACTTCAACTCCCAGAGTTCCTCAGCCAGCTGGCTGAGGA
>BHEV01053437.1:0-33228 GCA_004319985.1 Emydocephalus ijimae
ATATCTCCACACCACAAGCCAGGCAAACACCTGGGCACAAACAGACTCTCCCTGATACCTCCAGCTCAAACACACCCCAACTAGGCACCCAGATGAAACCTAGCTTCCTAATAAACGATAGCCGTCCATTTACTCAGAGCTAAGCCACACTAAAAGCCTCCAATACAGGAAACACAATGTTGCCAGCCAATCAGGACAAAAAAAATGCTACAAAACAGACAGAAGATGTTAGAAACACCAATCAAGCAGAACACAGCAAACTCCAAGACCAATAAACACAGACCCCCAACCAATCAGGATGAAGAAAAAAACCATTCTGGCACAGCGTAGGCTAGCACCAAATTTAAAACAGAAACGGCTGTGAAAGTCTGACTCATAGACGAACACTATACAGAAGCCTGATGATGGCAGATGAGATTCTGCTGAAATGTTGCTACCACTTTAAAAGCACAATGATAATTACGTGGGAAAATACCCAAACAAAGCTGAATACCATTCATATATATGTGTGTGTGTGTATGTGTGTGTGTGTGTGTATACACACACATACCATGTTTCTCCAGCAATACGGCCTCCACCAATAGGAAGGCCCAGCAGAATTTCTAGGCATGAGGTGAAATTAAGCCCGACCCCAAAATTTAGGCCTATTTAATCCTTGCGTTTCCCCACCATTTCTCACATCATTCATTAAAACTATATGAGATGAAGAGAAATGAGGGGAATGGGGAGGAGAAAACTTGCCTATGGTTTCAAATCTATGGTTTCAAATCTATGTGTTTCTTTGTCATTTTTTCCAGCCATATGCGAATTCTAGTCCAGTATTTCCTGGCCTCCTTACAAGTCCACCATATATGGTAATATGAGCCAGGTATCTGATGACATTTCCAGCACTTTTCAGATTTATCCTTGAACATTCTTGCTATTCTTGTCGGGGGAAAGTGCCACCTNTCCTTTTTGTTATGTTCTGAGCCGGTGAACAGTGAACTTCAAACTCTTTATTTACATGTGAAAACAGTTCAGCTCAATGGCTGCAATGGCCCCCTTTATATCGGCAAACTCTTAAATATTTAACCAATGAAACACGGGGAGCGCTAGCTCCGTTAACCAATGGGAGAGGCTCGTTAATAGCCAATCAGATTCTCCTGAACGGACTAATCCGATGTCACTATTATCGGCCAATCAGAAGTGCAGGGCCAGAACCCTGCACTTTACTTCAAGCTCTTAATAATCTTTATTCAAGGACTTTTATTGATTCACAACACCCCTTCCCCCCAGGTTCCATTTAAGGGGTGCGGTCACATAGTCTTTGAGGTAGGCAGGTTGTTTTGATTGTCTATTTGATTTGCGTTGTTCTCCCGGTATTTGGCTACAGTCTTGTTGGGGTAGGACGTTATCTGGTGAAGAGGGTGCCTCCCGTTCTGTATTCAAATTTTCATTGCCGCTAATGTTCTCGGCATCTCCTTGAGGCGAGCTCACCCCCATTCCCGATCCTTCACGTGTTGCCTCTGAGTGGTCATTACTTTCACTTAAACTTTCTGCCATTTCAAATTCAGCTTCCTCAGCATCTCCTCCCCTCGCGGTTTGGAACTCAGGGGACTCGAAGATCCCCGATTGTAGCCTTGAACGCAGCTGATCAATATGGCGCTTCCATATTCTATCGTCGCGACATCTCACACGGTATGATCTAGGGCCGGTTACTTGGACTACAGTTGCCTCGACCCACAACCGATTGCCTGAAAAGTTCCTAGCGAAAACCAAGTTACCTACCTGGAAGTTACGGCATTTCCCGCTGGAACCGTGTCGTTTTTCAGGTTCATATGATGGATGCAGACAGTCGAGGTGGGAGTGGAGCTTCCGCCCCATTAATAACTCGGCGGGAGTTTTATTGGTGACGCTGTGCGGAGTGATATGCTGCAAAAGGAGTATCCGGTTAATCTTGTCTTCTATATCGCCATAGTCCATTTTATGCAAGGTTTTCTTGACGAATTGTACCATGTGCTCGGCCCTTCCGTTGGCCGCAGGATGCATCGGCGAAGTCAGCGCATGGTGAATACCACGGTCCGCCAGGTACTGTTCAAAGGACAGTGCGGTAAATTGGGGCCCGTTGTCGGATACTAGAATGTCTGGTAATCCATGTGTTGCAAAGAGTCTGTCTAGTTTCCCGATGACTGATTCGGTTGTTGTATTCCTCATCTCATGGATTTCAAGCCAGTTCGAATAGGCATCCACCGTTAATAAAAATCCCTTGGTAGGTCCTGCAAAGTCCAGATGAATACAGGACCATGGTCCCCTCGGTGTTTCCCATTCAGTCGGGGTTGCTTTTGGAGGGGCGTTGCTTACTTCCTGGCATTTCTGACAATCTTTTACCCATGTCTCGATCTGCTTGTCAATACCCGGCCACCATGCGTAGCTTCGTGCGAGGGCTTTCATGCGCACGATGCCACGGTGGCCATCATGCAAGGTCCTTAGTATCGCTGGTTGTAACCGCTCTGGGACGACAACTCTATCACCCCAGATAATGCAGCCCTTCTGGGAAAATAGTTCCGTTTGTCGATTCTTGAATGGGACGTAGTCATCAGGTATCTGGTCCAATGGCCATCCGTGCTCGACCCAACTGAGGACTCATACTAAAATGGGGTCGCGTTTCATTTCCATCACGATATCTCGGGCTGTTAATGACAGTGTTCGAAGTGTCTCGATCTGCAGTGTTGTAACTGTTGGAGCAGGGTCATCAATGGTCTCCGGAAGTGGTGCGTGGCTCAATGCGTCGGCGTGGGGAATGGCCTTCCCCGGGCGATGTTGCAACTTGTAATTATATGCCGCCAAGAATTCTGACCAGCGAGTCATTCTGGGAGATAATATANTTTTGATAACATCTTTGAGAAATAGGCAACAGGGGCTTCACTCCCATTTGGCAAAACGTGGCTCAACATGGCGCCCACTCCGAATGGTGATGCATCACACATGATCGTTAAAGGCAAAGTCTCGTTATACTGCATCAAAACAGCATCAGAAGTCAATAAATTTTTCACATGTTGAAACACCTGCTCCTCTCTGTGTCCCCATACCCAGGTTGCTTTTTTGTCCAATAAATGATGTTGGGGTTCGGCTACGGTTGCTTTGTGAGGCAGGAAAACGTTATAAAAATTGATAAGGCCTAGAAAAGCCTAGAGGTCGGCCTTATTTTAGGGTTTGGGGGCATTTTTGATTGCCCTAAGTTTGCTATTGGTGGGGTGAATGCCTTGACTATCAATTAAATATCCCAAAAATTCTACANGGACAACGCCCTTTATCCCTTGTAATAGTCTTTCCATCAAACTTTGAAAGATTCCCGGGGCTACGCTTACTCTGAACTGGAGTCGGTTACATTTAAACACACCTCGGTGCGTAACAATCGTTTGGGCCTCTGTCGTTTTTTGGGTCTACAGGCAGTTGCTGGTATGCCTGGGCTAAGTCTAGTTTAGCAAAGACTTTTCCGCCCCCCAGGGAATGGAGGAAGTGTTGCACCACCGGTACCAGGTAAGCGTTTTGTTGAAGGGCGTGGTTCAGGGTGGCTCGGTAGTCCCCACAAATTCTTATCGATCCATCCGGCTTGATGGGTGTCACGATTGGGGTTTCCCAGGGAGAGTGTTCGGTTGGTTCTAGCACACCCTGGGCTATTAATTTATCAAGCTGCTCGTCAATCTTTGGTTTAAGGGCAAATGGAACTCGACGAGGCTTAAGACGGATGGGAGCTATTTTGGGATTGAGGTTAAATGATATCGGGGGTCCCCTTGTACTCACCTAGTTTTTCTGCAAAGACATCCTGGAATTCTTGGATGAGGTCCTCTTCCCAGTCATGCTGCAGGTTCCGTGAATGCCAGCTATTTCAATTCCGAGTGGAGCGAATCATTGGAGGCCGAACAAACTAGGCCGATCTTTGTCGATTACAGTCAGGGGTAGGAATGCTGTATGGTTCTTAAATGATACCCGGACTCAGCTGGATTCAACGACCGGAACTCGATTTCCTTGATAATCTTTGAGTATGAGTCTTTGGAATCTGAGGTCTTGCCGCTGGACAGTAGGGATGAGCTGCTTGAGGGTCTTCCAGGAAACCATCAAGAGGGACGATCCTGAATCGATTTCCATCAGGCATGGCTGGTTTTCGATTGCCACTTTCACTCGGATCTTCTTGGCATCAAGAGATGAGGCGTGACCGATCGTGATAGTTTGGTGAGCCTCTTCTCGCTTCGTTGAGTGGTTTAGGGTTTTGTTTCTGTAGGAGTGGTTGTTCCATTGGTGGTTCACGGGTTCTTGCTTTACAGGACGGCTTCCTGTCAGTTGGTGATAGTTCGCCCCCCTGGAGTGCTGGCTGGGTCCTAGCTTGCTTCTACAGACCTGTCCGATATGGCCTCTTTTCCCGCACACATGGCAGAGCGCGTCGAGGAATTTGCATTCTGACCGGGGGTGGCTTGCTCCACAACCAGCGCATTGGTACTGCAATCTCTGGCATTGGTCTCATTCGGACCGAAGTCGGTGGACCTCTTCTTCATCGCTTTCTGATGACGATTCGAGGTCCTCGTGGTGGGCTGTTTTAAGCTGTCCCTCTGACTGAGGTAAAATTTCGCAGGCGAGTTGGTGATGCGGGGTGTGGGTGCGGTGCATTTGGGCAGCCAACTTCCTGGTTGCTTCTGCTGCAGTAGCTTCAGCGATGGCATCTTTAAGGCTAATGTTGCCTTTCGCCATCAGTTTACTCTGTGTGCCTGAGGCATCTAATCCCAGAACTATTCGGTCTCTTAGGGCTTCTTCTAGGTTGGCAAACTCGCATAGGCCTCCCAGATTCTGGAGATCCGCTATGAAATCAGCAACACTTTCACCCTTCTGCTTACTTCTCTGGTAAAATTAATGCCTTCTTACGAGCGTTGGCACAGTCGGTGCATAGTGGGCCTTCAACGGGGGTTCGAGGACGTCCCAGTCCATAGACTTTACTTCTGCCGGTTTCGCCAGTGCCTTGGCCATCTTGAATACGGTCGGCCCGCAATGAGTTAGGAATACCGCCCGTTTCTTTCTGGTGGTGGCATCCTTCAAATTGTTGGTCTCCAGAAACATCTGGAAACAATCCATATATGAGTCCCAGTCTTCTTGTGCCGGATCGAATGGAGCGGGTGGTATGACACCGCTGGACATGGTTCCGCCATTGGTGCTTTTCAGCCACATGCTCGGTTATAGTTCTTCGTCGTTCAGTAAGCTCTGACGTCTCCACATCCCAGCCTCGTCGCCAGTGTTATGTTCTGTGCATGGGCGCAAAGGAGGAGACGAGCCAGTGAACAGTGAACTTCAAACTCTTTATTTACATGTGAAAACAGCTCAGCTCAATGGCCGCAACGGCCCCCTTTATATAGGCAAACTCTTAACTATTTAACCAATGAAACACGGGGAGCGCTAGCTCCGTTAACCAATGGGAGAGGCTCGTTAATAGCCTATCAGATTCTCCTGAATGGACCAATCTGATGTCGCTATTATCGGCCAATCAGAAGTGCAGGGCCAGAACCCTGCACTTTACTTCAAGCTCTTAATAATCTTTATTCAAGTACTTTTATTGATTCACAACACTTTTCATCCAATATTTCCCCATATCTAACTGTTTGGTCCTTCTTATAGGTTATAGGATACAAAAAAGCTTCAAGAGTTGATAACCAAACTGGGATTTTCAAATAACATTGTGAAACACCAGGCATTTCTATCGGCCGGTAGAAGCGGCCTCAGGGCGAGTGCCCCATGCACACACCCTTCACCATGAATGCACTTCTACTGGCTGATAGAAGCGGCTGGTGACTGTCTTTGGGGAGCTTCCATTGACCGATAGAAATGGGTTCATGGCAGGGGGAGTGTGTGTTGGCGCTCGCCCTGAGGCAGCTTCTACCGTCCAATAGATTTCTTCCCCCATGCACACCCCCACCTAGAGCGGCCCATGCGCACTCAACTCTCCACGAAGCCACTTCTACCGGCTGATAGAAGCGGCTGGTGACTCTGCCTTTGGGGAGCTTCCATCAGCCGATAGAAGTGGCCTCGTGGAGAGGTGACTGCGCATGGGGCACTCTAGGTTGGGGTGCGTGTGGGAGAGGAAATTAAGTCACCCCTGAAAAGATGTTCTAGCCATTTTTCCAGGGCTACTAGATATAAAATCTAGTAATTAACAGTACTGTTTTCATTGATTGAGTATTAGATGTTTATTATAAATGATCATGATCATTTTGCTGTTCTTCAAAGTAGCTTCATGTATCTTCCAATAATTTGTATTTGCAACTTGATTTCAAAACCTGTTTCCTAGACAGCCAGTTAGCTAGTGTTTAAGGCAGCAAACTGGAAACCAGGAGATGGTGAGTTCTAGTCCTGCCTTACCCATGAAAGTCTACTTCTAACTATTGGCCAGTTGCTTTTTTTCTCAACATAAGATTGATTGATTCCACACACTCACATTTATACATTTGAATACAGATAAATTCCCAAGTGGCCTTAATGACACTCAGTGCTAATGACCAGATAACTGGAAATAATATAAATCTTTCCATTCCCCATCATTCAGTCAGAACTGAAGAAGCTTCTTGTATGAGCAATGTTTTCAAGAAAAAAAACCAACAAAATCCATTTGTCTTTTGGAAAAGTGCCTGTAGGACAAAATGTGGGGAAGTTTTTTCCCCATCCTTTTGAGAAAAACAAGAGAAGACATTGGTTTGGTTCCATAATTCAGTTTGATTGTTGTGGAGTAATCATGACTCCCAAACAAAGAAGTCCAAGTATAGTCTTTTCAAGTGGTAATTTCTTTTTAGAGAATCCTTTTGCAGTTAACAATTAGAATAATTAGAACAGGAGGATATTTGGATAAACAGTTCTGAGGAAGCATGAGTGTATAGGAATAGTGATGGCTTGGGTGAACATATGCAATTATCTCTCTTCAATTATTAGTCTAGCTTAATGTTATCATATATCCCTCATTAAAAGTAAATGGCTCCTTTGAATGCTTTCTCCTTAGTTTCGAGAAAGAGGAAAGGCCCTGTTTAATGAGCAAGAATGGAAAAGAATCTGAAGTGTATGTGATTTCGTTGTTAAGCCATTCATGTTTCTCCATAAAATAAGCAATGTCAACTAGAATTAGACTTGCATACTGAATTTGACTATGATGATGAAACCCAATGGAAGCAAGCAGTGGTGGGATTCAAATTTTTTTTACTACTGGTTCTGTGGGTGTGGCTTGGTGGGCGTGGCAGGGGAAGGATACTGTAACATCTCCAGTCAGAGGTGGTATTTGCCAGTTCGTTAAATTACTCAAAATTTCCACTACTGGTTCTCCAGAACTGGTCAGAACCTGCTGAATACCACCTCTGGAAGCAAGATTCAAAGGCTGTCTTTGAACCATGATTTCAATCTGTGATATCTTGTCCTCACAAAGCAATTGGTGATCTCAGTTAAGTTTCAACATAAAAGAGCTGGTGCTCAACTTAGCAAGATATTTAATCATACTTAGATTTTTTTATTAGATTTGTTTTTTATTTATTTTGTCTACAGAGTTTTCTCTGTATTTTTGAAGATATTTTTGCAATGATTCTGTATCTTAGGAATAATTGTATTCAAAGAAAGATGGCATAGTTTTTCAACATTTATGTCTGTACTGAATGTCAAAGTTTGGCAATATTACTACGAAGCCTAAGGCATTTTTGTCCCATCAATAATGTTTCTTTTGATAATAGTATCTATTAAACTTAATCAATATCATCGTGTACATATTTGCTAATCAAAGTAGAAAAAGATGATTTTTTTTAGCATGACAGCTATTTAAAATTTTTTAAGTAAATGCTAGAATAATTTAAAATTATTAAGCTCAGAACATTTTAAACATTTTGTCTTAATAGAACAGTTAACTTCTGAAAAACATTCTGGAGTGAAATTCCATACCATCTTCTAGAAAGCAACTCATTAATTTCCATATATTTTCTTCTCCTCTTTTCTATATAAGTGGAATGAGTTTCTGTAAATATATTGATGGAAGTATGATCAAATTACAACCCTTTTATGAAACTTGTACTTTATTCCGTACTAGAATGAAAATCTCATGGAAGAAAAAAATTCAAATTCAAATTACTCCATTCCAAAATTATTCCAAAGGATGTTTAAATATGCAACTATAACTTTGCCAGCACAATTTAAAATATATGTATAAATATGAAATAAGCAAACAGAGGGTTATATCCTTTATATACATTTAGCTAGACAATTGGATTTCATTTACATTGCTTTATTAAAAAATAATATTCATCTCATTTTGTTATATTAAATTAGAGACAAATTCAGTAAAATCAGACTAGGATTGGAAGTTTATGATGGAAGTCATTTAACCTCAATTTAATATCCATAATAGATGCACTTGAATTATTTAATTGGCACTGTTAGAATTTTTAAAAGATCTACAGTAAGAGAACAGTTGTTCCCAGGATCCAGTGGTAACAGATTAGATGTAGTGTTACAATAAATCTGGAATTCCTCATCCTTTGTTAGTTAGCAGGAGGAACACATGCTATTCCCTGAACTTGGTGCTAAGTGGAAAATATTATTTTTTCATTGAAAAACCTATTTGCAACATCGAACAATCCAGATAGCTGACTGGATGTGGAAAAGACAGAAAAAAAAAATACTGCCCCAGACACCAGGTTAAAATTCTTGCCCTAGGCATCAGATATGCCACATCGAGCAATGAACTAAACTTTTTAAGTGTTCTGTTCATTAAAGACATATTTTTTTGAAAAGACAAGATCAAAGAAAATAAAACCTAGACAATGCATTAAACCATTTGTGACCTTAGATCCCTTCGCCTTATTATAAAATATTCTGTGCTTTTAAAAAAATCTTACTATTTAGCATTCTGGAAGTGTAAATTGGAGTTTTAAACTAAGTATCAAGCATGAACATTTTCTGACATTATGTGATGATAGTTATGTTATTATGAGCCTAATGATATCTACTGCATACAAGAATACATAGTATCATGCTGAGAAACCAATGATCTGGTTCTCATTTTGACTGCAGGCAAACAGAATCTCATCAGAGCTATAAATTTCATGAGTCTGTTTCCAAATTTAAAACCCTTAAGAAAATGGCTTTTATGGTTCAATGGTTTTAAAAGGTTGCTCATACTTGGCTTTATAACAAGGAATTTAATTGTTCAGAAATAACAGAATCATGTTTGCTTTCATTCTGCTTCTTTTTGCCAGATATCTCACCATAGAATCCACCCTGAACCCACCATGGAGAAACAGGCTTTTTTTAATATCAAGGACAAAGTACCAGAGTAATTTGGATATATAGAACTTTCCATGGTATGCCAAAATTGTTTTTAAGTCAGTGTTTTTCAACCTTTGTAGCTTTAAAATGTGTAAACTCCAACTCCTAGATTTCCCCAGCCAGCATATTGGTTGGGGAAAGTTGGAAGTTGAAGTTCATACATCTTAAGGTTGTCAAAGTTGATAAAGCATATAACAAAAATATATCCTTGTGGAGAGATTTATACAGAAGATTTCAGGCCTTCACCTTCTGGTGTGAAAAAACTTACTTTGGATCAAGGCTTTCCTTGTAATCTTGCATTTCAGTACTTTGGTCCTTTGTCTACTTGGTGATGCCATAGCTCCTAGTGTTTGGAGGTCATTTCAAGAAACCTGAATTGGTTTGGAGCTTGTAGTTTTTCTGCTTGCCATGCTGGGTCCAAATCCATGAATTCAGTGCCTTTCAAGGCCTGTTCTAACTTCTTACTATTTTCTGAGAATAAGGGATACCACAATCAGATGCCTTTGAAATTTGTTCAGGGTGCCATTGATTCCAGATAGAATTCCAAGAGATTGCTTTTGACATTTAAAGTTGTAAAGTCAGAGCAACAGGATACTCAAAATAGTTCCTTCCATTTAACTTTGCCTGATTATTAAATTAAACTTAACAGAAATATCACTACATTCAAAGGCAAGCAGGCAGACAATAATCAGAAAATAACCTTTCAGGGGGAAGATATTTATTTATGTATCTTCCTATCATTAATAAGATGTACATGTGATTGTTTGAAAGGTAACTCAAATTAAAAACATCTTCATTTTGTCAAATATTTGATGCTTTCCTTCTATTTCATGAGTAGCAGTTCTAATATCTGTTTTGGGTATGTTCTTTATACACTTTTTATTTGTTATAAACAGAGTCATTTTAATCAAGAATTGTATTTTTATATTCTTAAATAAAGAGCAATATATTGATTCTAAACATTAAAAAATGTTACTCTTGCCCAAACTTTTAACTGAATTGATCTGGTTTTGTTAGTGTTGTGATTGATTCAGCTGCTGTTAACTGTAATAGTTTTCTTTTATTAATATTATTTCTTCAATATGGCTGTAATTTGATATTTTTTAAATGAAAGGCAGTTATTTTGGAAGGAAGTTTAATTGTTCTGATAAGTGATTGGTAATAAAACTTCTAGGAGATTCATGTTTTGTTTGCATATTTTAGAAAGCATATCCACATGTGTAACTCATCTAATGATTATCTCTATGTATAATGTAAAGAAACTAGAAGGATTTAAATTATATTAAATCTTGGTAGAAATGATGTTAAGAGGTCAGTGGTATGGTGTGTGTCATGTGAAAAAGTTCTAGTTCAGTTCCCCATCCAGTAGATGGATAGAAAAAAAAATTAATTTGATTTTAAGTTTTATAGGAAATTGGATTGTTATTCTCAATTCTATACCTAAAATGCACTTGCATGCCAAAAACAATCTACTTCATATCAAAAACAGAATACACACAAAAAAGCCTATTGCGGGAAAGGAAACACTAAAATGTAATTACTGCAAAGAAAAATATATGAAAATTCATACCAATTCATAAATATTCCAGTAATCAGGCCAATTGTAAAGCAAAACTGAAAGAGAAGTATTTGCCTATTCTTCTCTATTTCAGATCAAGATAAATTGTTCATTTATATTTTGAATGTCTTTACATATTATGTAAGAAACTCAAGGCAGCACATATAGGGCTATTCCTATTTTTTCTTTACAACAACCCTCTCCCCAGGAAGCAGACTGGGCTGAGAGAGAATGACTGGCTCAGACACCTGGTGAACTTCCTTGCTTGAAAGTGGACTAGATCCCAGATCTCTCTATACATAAGGTGGGAAAGAACAGATAGGGATTTCTGGATTTCTTTGCAACACATTCAGAACAGCACCACTTTGGGTCATGTCAAAAGAAAAGAAGGTATAAAATGGAATGGCTAGTATTCTAAACCACTAGCTCAATACCACTTCTGTGGGAAGTGGAATTTTTTTCCCCTTGCAGGCCCAAATCACAACTAGTTATTTTTTTAGTTAACATTTATTTTGCCTCTCCCTCCATCCTACATTCGGTCCTCTTTCATTCTATTTTGGTTTCAGTGAGTTATCCTGCTGACAGATGGTATCCTGAATCCTCTTATGTAATTTATTTCTTTTCTTGACCAGGAGAGAATAAAAATATCTGCTTGATAAGAGGGGCAATCAAAAGATTGTGTGTGTGTATGTGCGTGTGCGCACGCACGCGTTTTGCACATGCCTCATCTTTCCATCTCTGCACTCCATTTTCAGTAGTAGTTATGTATATATGGATGGCAGTTTGTAGAGTAAGAGAAAGTTTAGGGGTCAAAAGGATCATCAATATGGTGTTGAATGACAGGACAAAGGGAATTTGTGTCTTCAGGGCTAAGTCTGGTCCTTTAATTTAGTGCTAGCAGCTTGGAGCCTGAAACATTTCTTAACCATTTCCCTTAAGATTAGAGTTAAGTTACAACCTTTCATATGGCCTTGTGGCAACAGTTAAAAGTACCGCTTTCCTAGAAAGATAGGGATGATGCAGTGCTCTTCTATACTGGTGCACAATATGTACATGCCTTGTAATTGCTAAAGGAAAGAGTGATTGCCACTGCAGAGCTCTATTTGTGTCAGTTCTGAAGAATGGAAAAGTGGAGATAATAGTAGATTTATCTCACAGCAAAAGTAAAAGTATGATGTGGAATAAAGTATTCAATGGGAAGGTTAGCACACTACATTTCTGTGAAATCATTCTAGCATGAGGAAAACTTTGTTTTTTTTATGCAATTATGAATAAGACGAATCAAACTTCTGGACTTCTTACACATCCTTGCTATGTTCCAAGTGCAGCTGGGTGCAAACAGCAAATGGAATAGCAATATAATCTCCATGAACAAAGGCAGTAAACTATAAAGGCCACCTCACAGAGAAGATAGGTGCTTAATTATTATTAATTTAAAAAAAAACAGTTCAGACAATTTAATCATGATTAGCCATCATAAGATTAGACCTAACCATACTGGACAATTTTTGTCCGATTTCCTACCTTCCCTTTCAAGAAGATGGTGGAAAAGTGGTTGTATCACAGCTCCAGAAAATCTTGAATGCTATGGATTATCAAAACCCTTTTTAGTCACATTTCAGATCTGGTTATGGGATATAAATAGCAATGATTGTACTTGTCAATGATCTACGGAAAAAACAGGATGGAGCCATCCTTTATTCAGCCATCCTTTTTTCCTTGACCTCTTGGAAGCTTTTGACCATGCATTCTTTTGGACAATGTAAAATTTGGAAATGGACATTGCAGCCTTGAGCAAAACTTAAAAAAACTGATCCATTTATCTAAATTTTCTTTTCATCAAATTGAAAATCAAAATCTAAAAGTCATACAAGGAAGCCTCCAATTGTTTTTCAGATTTCTGACATCAGTAATAATAATGCTGGATTAAAAAATACATTTTCTATCCAAAAGCGAAAACAGATGCCAAGTAAAATGAAGAGCCAAGTGAAAGGAAAAATGTATCATGAACATCTACAATGAGAATTCAATTTAATATGAGAAAATAATTTAGATTTACACATTGCCTTTATCTTTGGTTAGTTTGATTTATGTTTTATTAAGCAAATGTAAAGTTATAAACTATTACTGAACAAACAACAACTGAATTCTTATTTGGAACTAATCCAACATGGTTTGCCATACTTTGCTAAATACATGAATTACTCAAATGGGATGCAACTTTACAAAGAATCCTATTTTATTTTTGAAATAATGTCTACAATTATTTCAATTCAGAAAAAAGTCATATTTCTATTACCTAATTATTAAAATTTGTAACTACCAAAATCAATCACAAACCACATAGAAATGCTGTGGGATATGGGATACATTCTGAATGCTACTGAGTCTTTCAGCATATACCTTAAATAACACAATGGAGAATTTCAATAAATGTGTATCACAAAAAAGTAAGAAAGATTATACTGCACATAATTTTAATGCTTTTATATATTGTGTGTGTGTAATGAAAAATTCATGATTTCTTAATCATAAATATTACCAAGAGCCATTTAAACAATTCCTCAGAGTAAGATATATTTTAATTTCCAATGTCTTTTATTGGGAATGTTCTACAATATTTACAATGAGACACATTAATTACTTTGATATTACTTAATACATTTCAAAGAGGAATGACATTTAATTTTTTTGAAAACATATTTCAGAGAGGAATGATATTTCTATTTTTTGGAATTTTTCTGTTCTATGTTCATCTCTTGAGAGGGATGTTTTCCTTCAGCTTCATTTTCATCCTCCTGTAAAATAAAACATTGAAATATTTTAAGACAAATGAGACCGTCTCCTAGTCCTTGTGCATGCAATATACTATCACTGAACATCTATATATTTTTTATTTTTGTAATCCCAAAGCTACCTGTAATCATAAAATTTTCTTAAAACAATATAGCAACATCAATAAAGAGACAAAACCAGCATTAAAAAAACAAATTAATTACAAAAATCCTGCTAAAATATTTTAAAGAAATAAAGATAACATAGTTTGGGTGTTTCCCTTGGAAATGAGCTGAATGAAAAATGACACAATGCCAGGAAATTTGCAACAGCGTGTTAATACTCAGAGTAAATTTTAATGCACTGAATTAGTTAATGATTTATCAGGGTCTGCAAAGCAACAACATTCAATTCTAAGAAGTTCACTACATAAAGAACATAAAAAATATTCATAACTACAAGCACTAAGTGTTCTAAAAAAAAAAGTGATGTGCTGGAGAGGAGTCACATGAGTGCCTAGTTAATTTGTTTGTAGATTATTTCAGTTCCTTATTACAGAGACTAGTTTGATAGTTCATTCAACCTTCTTCCAAACCATATGATGCCTACTGTTTGCGTGCATCAAATGAAGTGAATTCATCACCTGAAATCTATAGAAGCAGGAGGAGGTTGTTACGGCATCAGCCACTTGTGTCTACAAATCATTAACACATGTAATAATTCTTATTCCATTTCTGTCCAACAGTAGCGCTAAATCCAGAAACACCAAATTATATACTTTTTAGAATTAACTTTTTATGCAAGGACAATTAATGTTATTTTACAGAATAACTTCTGTAAGTTTCCTTTTAACTCTACCCACCCATGTTTAAATACTTTTCTGCCATGCTTGGAAGCCACTAAATTTCTCTTTTCTATCATTTTGATTCAATAAATATATGAAAACTATAATATCTGCCTAAATTATAGGGTAAAAATCAAACTCACAGATATACAAGAAGAGCAAATCTAAAAAAGCTTCAGGCCTCCTCAGGTATTAGCACTTTGAGTAAATAGCTTGCCCTGGGTGGCTTTTGGCTATCAAAGTTGATTGACATCTGCTCTTGGCTATCCTAAGATTGCTCATTCTTATCCTCCTCTTGTTAATAGAAATTGATAAAATGAATCAATGAAACTAAATAAATAAGTTAAATGAATTTTTGCAGAATGCTCCACATCACATTTAGGCCTCCACCATCCAAGTACTTAAATTCTTCATAGATGTTCTCACTTCCTATATATCAATTATATTGAACTGAATTGCTATGGAACTAGAATGGGAAAAACAGTTGAGAAAACCAGAGGATCTAGAAGAGCTCAAAAAGTATGAACAGAAAAATTTGGAAGAAGGATAAATTAAAAGTATGATAAAAGAAAAGTGAGTTATGGTAGGTTGGGGAACTAAACATTTAGCCATTACTCTGTAACAAATGAGTATTTCTTTAGGCCGTAATGATAAAGTATTGGTGGCTGAGCTAGGTCTAGTTTAACATATTTTGCCCATACGTAAGTAGGAAAACAGAGAACTTTGAAGTCAAAGTGGGAGAAATAGACAACAGCTTCTACATGTGGATTCCTGTAAACAGGGGTAGGCTTCAAAAATTTTAGCAAAGGGTTCTCTGCCCGATTGCTGGGTGGGTGTGGCCATGGTGGGCATGGCCTAATTGGTCTGTACCACCGGGGGGAGGTGTTTTTGCCCTCCCTGGGCTCCAGAGGCTTTTCTCGACTCCAGGACAGCGAAAATGGTCTCCCCGGACACCGGAGGCTCTCTGGAAGCCGGAATTGGACCCATTTCTGGCCTTCTCAAACTTCCGGGAGGCCCATTTTTTGCCTTCCCCAAGGCTCCATGCCCTACACTTACCTGCATCCCAAACTGGCCACATGGGGACTCCTGGGAGGAGTGGGGCAGGATGGGCTGGACAGCCAGGAGTGGGATATGGGTGTTCCCCGAATTGCACAGAAGCTTAGCTAGGGGCTTTCCCAAACCCCTGTGAACCCTCAGCAGCCCACTCCTGCTTGTAAAGTCATGACATCTTGGCATTTCATCATATATCTTAATTCACCAAGAAATGTTGAAAAGAGGATGATACATCTTCCAAAATCACCCACACTATCAATGCATCAGTAAATGCTTTGTACATTGTTGATTCAAGGTTACTTGATTCATTTGGATGTAACTCAGCCTTTCATATTCAATCTTAGCAGCCATCTCAACAACATATTGTTGGAATAGATGGCCATGTTTTAGAAGATTATTAATCTCATTCTCATGGTTCATTATTCAATATATATACCAACACATTGCCATTATTTTTTGCTGTCATTTTGAGTTGATGAGATGAGCCATTACCTCCAAAAGGAAAGAAACGTATGTACTGAAAACTGTCAGAGCAGCAATGGGATTTTAAAATTATTTGCAAACTATCTCCTCGTTCTAGCAATAATGTTCTGTGATGCTATGTGATGACTCAAGGTGGGAGACAAAAGCAACAAAGTCACAGAAACAGGTGAAGTCCCTTTAATTCCTTCCACTTGGCTTCAAAGGTCCAATTATCATTGACTGGAGAAAAAACTCCCCCACAAACAGTCAAACAGTGAAAAGAAGAACTTCCTTCAAACTCAAAATATATAAATTATAAATAGACAAAAACACAAACCACACTGAAGCAATTTGTTGCATAAGCGCACCAACGTGCCTACCGTACCTGTCCTATTGTGTCTTTTTATTTTTCTTATATGTATTCATTTCATGTATTCAGAACGATGTTTATACTTATACCTGTTATCTTATAATCGCTTGACAAAATAAAAATAAATAAGTAAATAAAAATTAATGAGACAAGGCAGGATAAGGATTTGAAGACGTCCACAGATATTGAAATACGCACACTAGGAAGGATGCCAGAACTCAGATAAGAACTGACAAACTAGAAATATTTTCACGCTTTGCTTCCAGTGCTGGTCTTCACAGCTGCAGCCCATGAAGGGGATCAAGGCCCTTTCCTCCTCCGTAGACCATGCCATTCACACTTCTTATCTGCTCCTCCCTGCGTGCCCTAGGATGAAGAGGGAATGGGTCTGGGTCTTCCTCTGAATGCCCAGCCAGCCTGTGCCTTTCCCCAGTTTCCTCCACAACCTCTGGAGCCACACTCCCACTCTCTATCAGCTGTTCCTCCTTTCCTTTCGAGTCAGATTCTAACAAGGGCATGACATGATATTGTTTGGTATAAAGATGATAATTTCATTGCCAATTTGTGCATTAAATCTCTCATGTTCAAATGCTGATTTTTGGTCAGGATCAATGACAATGGAAGTCTGGCATGTCTC
This sequence comes from Emydocephalus ijimae, assembly GCA_004319985.1. Lineage (NCBI taxonomy): Eukaryota > Metazoa > Chordata > Lepidosauria > Squamata > Elapidae > Emydocephalus > Emydocephalus ijimae. Next base: position 17,015 of record BHEV01053437.1, read on the forward strand.
AAATTTGTTCTTTTGCAAGTTGAAGGGATACAATGTAGAGCTTCATTCCATCATTGTGGAGTGTACCAATTTTCAATTCTATGCTGTTCTGAATATCATTGAAATAAATTTAAAAGCCTTGTGCTGGGTGGGGAAGGGAGGGAGGGATTGTGAGACTAGATGGGAAATTGTGAAATATTGAAAGATAATATGATCACAGCAACCCTGCAGCAGTCTCAATTTCCCCAAATTTTACTCTCTTTGGAGTCATGAATCCTGGATTTTGGCCGCCTAACCTATCTGAGGTACCTTGGTTCAAAAATTGTTGCATCGTAAGTCAAAATTTTGCCAGTGAAAGAATGTAACAAATTTTATTAATATACAGACTATAGGCAACATTCAACCCATCTGACTGAAACTCCTATTGGCAACCAAGCCAGCTCTATTGTAGACTGAATTGCAGTAATCCATGCAAACAATTCTACTGCCAATAACTACTGAACTAAAAAAACAGCATAATGGCAAAACTGGACAAATCCTTCCTGGATATGGTCTCTAACTGTTGATATAATAGGAATTATGAATCCAATAGGACCCCCTCCAACTTATGCACCAGTTTCTTCAGGGGTAACAGCACACCATTTACCAAGGCAGGGATATCTGGGGTTCAGAAGATTTTTGTCCTGTTGGGATTTATCCTAAAATTGTTCCATCTCTTCTTGTCAGCTGCACAAAATAGACCAAATTTGGAAACTGACTCCACAGGAAGACTAGAACTATACCATATTTGAGATTGGCTATAGAAAATAATTTTTACAAATCTGCATGAGTTTTGAGTTTCCCTCCCTCTTATCAGGGATGCCCCAGGTTCAGTAGCTTTTTAACATTACCTCCTTTCTCTGCTAATGGATGCTTCCCTCCTTGTTATCTATGAAAGCTCCTGAATATTCCCTTCAACTCATCTCCACAGTTTTCTGACAATTCCTTTATAATTTCCAAGCACCTCCACAGCAATTTCTTTAAAACTCCACAGCTGAGTACCTTCAGTTGTTAATACTTTATTCTGAACTGAGCTCTGTGTGGTCTCTGCCAGTTTCATATAGATATTAAAGGAGAAAGGGGAGAGGTCCAGTCATCCTCTTCTTTCCTATTAATGTGAATGGGGATTGAGAATTCAAAATGAAGTAAAACTACCACAGTACCAGAATTTTAATCTGCAATAGATGATTTAAAAATATTTTCATAGTTGGTAGTACTAAATACTGCTAAAACATCAAACAATACAAGGAAAGGTGCATTCCCCAAGAACCACCATTTTTTGGGAGGGGGGGGAGTCTCTGGACCAGACCTGAACCCAGACAGGAAAGGATAGTGTGCTTAATCTAAAATTCTTTGCAATTGCTGTCACATTATCTTCTTAACAAATTTCCACAGAAAGGTGAATTGTCTGCAGTAACTTGACTCTTTTCAGAAAAGATGAACTATGCTTTTTTCAGAGCTGGTAACATCAGTCTCCATCTCAAAGATGCATTTACTAGCATGAGTGGGATTCAAATTTTGTACAATCGGTTCTGTAAGCATGGCTAGGTGGGTGTGGCCACGTGACTGGGTGGGTGTGGTTTCCCCCTTTTTTGGCACCAGTGCTGAGCCCCCTCCATTTTTTGCCTTCCTGGGCCTCAGGAAAGCCTCCTGGATGAAGCAATAAGTAAGTCAAGAGAATCCTGGCACACCTGATCATAGGAACAGCTGATCGTTGGGAGGGGAACAAAATACCTTAAGGAATGACTGGGTGGGGAAGAATGCAGTCAGAAATGTCGGGCATATGAACAATGTTGCGCATATGCAAGAAAGACTGACTGGGTAGAGAGGGGCAGGGCCAGCCAGGGGCATGATTTGCCGTTTCTCTGAACTGTGCAGAATCATAACAACCAGTTCTATAGAACCTGTCCGAATGGGTAGAATCCCACCCTTGTTTACTAGCCACTTTAAATAGCCTCATTCTCTCCCTGGCACCTCAAATCAATCAGGAGAGGCAAGTAATATCCTACAATTGGCAGAGCTAATCTCACAGATAACCCTACCCTATTCTCAGAAGAGACAGGTTCTAAAAAACCCCAAGTGACATCACAAAATCCCAGGATCTCCATTATATCAAAAGATTCTGCCTAGCCAAACTTCAATTCTAACTTCAAGGGCATATAAAATATTTTGTCTTCAAAATTTCAAGCTTAAAGGACCCAAAGGAAGCTCTTCTCACCTATAATACCTACAAGACCAAGGACAACCATTAAGATTTTGGATATCTTTCCAGAAAGAGCTGACACTTTACCACCCTAACCAGCCAAGGTCCAAGAATGAGCTTTCATATTTGTTATTTTTCATAAATTCTAAATTTTTAGAATTGCAGTTTATTCATTTTCATCTGGAATGCAATTATTATGGAGAAAGTATAGAAAAACCATCTCTATTAAATAAAAAAAGAAAAAATGCTAATATGTACTTAATGATACCTAAGGTTTCATGTGGATTTTCAGAAAAACAAGCAACAAGTTAAATCTTCTGCAACTCACAGTTAAAATTGACGTAATATTAGACCGTAATTCTACACAATATCTGCCCTTGGAATTGTCATGGAATAGTCAGAGTAATATTGTGTCACTTAAGATTCATAAAATTGATCCAAAAAGAAATTAAAAGTATACAGCTAGAAACAATAAGTTTAGTTACTCCATCTTTGTTCTGGTGAAGATTATTCATCAAGCAATCAAGATTCTCATACTCAAATATGCTTGATAACCAGAACAAAGTGGATTTTAAAAAATCCATTAAATTAAAATTAGTCTGATATTATTTAAACATGGAGATTCAGGATGAAGATAAAAATAGAATAGGCACTTTAAATGTAGATGGATTTTTTAAAAAAACAAAGAAGGATCAATTAGCATCTAAAACCTGGTTACCACTCATTCATTCAAGCTGTTACTCGTTGAGGTAGACAGAAGGTATAATTGTGAAAAACTAATACCTACAATATATAAATACAATATCTCTATCTTTGCTCTTGGCTGGTAATTTTTTCATTTAAGCAAATGAAAATGCTAATGTTTACAATAAACATGCCTCCTTATCAGATAAATAAAATGCAGTAATGAAATGGAGAGAAAAATGGTAGAATATTAAATATTAGATATATATTCCCAGATACCAGTCAACTTGTTAGGAAATCATTTTTAAAATGCAAGAAATGCTATTATATATAAAATTTATTTTTCAACAGCATGTGCTACTGAGAAAGAACCATGTCATTTTTTTTGAAGATCAGTTATGTTTTCTTCGCCATTGATAAAAGACAATAAATTTAACTTCAAAGACACTTATGTGCTACAGCATCGTATTTTTGTCCCATCTAGTAAGGTTTCATGACAGGTCTGCCAATTTTCCAATTATTTCTACCTCCATATGTTATCTGAAGATCAGTCAGGTCTAAAATAGGAAACATGAGCATGTCAGGAAATGGCATGCTTACAATATTCTAGGAGTTAAGATCATAATTCATGCCAAGTTTCTCTGGAACATCCCAAATAAATGAATTGACATCACAATGCCAACATTCTTAAGAATGCATAGCACCTTGTATTCAATGCTAAATGGCGGCCTCCAAAGAATTAATTGTATAACTAATTTATACAATTCAGAGATTCTTACAGGCCAACTGCAGTCTAAAGAGATCTTGACTGGGTAATTGTGAACACAGTTCACAGTTAAAACTGATGCTAAAAAAAGCATTACAAAATATCTTCTTCAAAGTAATAATAAAAAATAAAGGATTCAATATTTTTCAAAACCAGAAACTAGCAAAGTTCCATACTCAATAACTTTTAATTTACTGATTAATTTAAATAATATATACATCTCTCCTATTTCAATAAATAAATGTGTGATATGCATACAAATAACTACAAAACATACAACTTAAGATCTTTATGAAATAAACTCTAGATAACTTTTCAATTGCATTTTTAGAAGCATTTGCTCTTTTGTATGTAAAATATTTTAACAATATTTAATACTCTTTTAAAGCCATTAGCAATGTTTGAACTTTCAGCTAAATGGGTTATTTAAGCTAATTATAAAGGAGTGATGCTGAAAAGAATGAAATTTAGATATAGCTAACATATTTGTATTAATGCATTTTAATGTGTTTAATGTATTTGCTTTATATTATGTTCAATAAAACTTCCTATCCTAAAGAAACCTACAAGATTTAATGCATGAGATCAGTTCACTTATATTTACTGCCAAACTAATCATACAACATAAGACATATTTATGAATGTTTAGTTAAAACTAAAAGTGGAAAATCTTTCAGGAAGAGCATTAATTCAGATGATCCTGAATTTAAGTAAGTGTCTTTTTCTGTTAAAAACTTGGAATGAGATTGAATTTTACTCTGATATCCATGAACCTAATTTTAAGTCTATTGGTAAAATTATCACCATGGAAAGTATTTCTTCTATTAGCTGCTAGTTTTGTATTTCTATATTTGAATGCATAATTAAGTCAAGGGTATTTTCTCAAAAAAAAAAAAAAAAAAAGTGTTAACTGATGCTAGTCATACGTTTTTCTTTTTTTTTAAAGAAATTGTACCTTACCCTTTATCCCTAAAAAAAATCCTTTTTTCCCATCTTGTTTCATACCTTTGTGGCTTTTCCCTCCCTTTTCCCTTCCTTTCTTATCCCCGCTGGCCTTTTTACCCCCCCCCACTAACTTCCGCCTTTTTAGCCTTCCCTCTCTGTTGTAATCCTTTCTCCTTTTGCTCAGTAAGTTGGTTTTGCATCTTATTTTTTCCTTTCTTAAGTATTTTTTTAAGTCTTAAGTTCTTCATTTTCCTTTCTTTCTCCTTTCTCTCTTAATTAATTTTTTAGATTCACTGAAGATGGCGTCTTCTTCTTTTTCTTGTTCTCCTTCTATTTTCTCCATCTGTTGTTGTGTTTGCTGATAAATAGCAAGCGCCATTTCTAAAGAAAGAAAAGCTTCTTTCACAGCGTCCTTACTTTCTTGATATTCCTTTGTTCATCATCAGATAAAGCCATTCCTTATTCTTCTTAGAACAAAAAGTTAAAATAATTCCTCAAAGTCCCAGAGACATCAATCAGTCCAAACAATGCACAAAGTTCTCGCTTTCTCTTCCTGGGGTGGTATCAGTAAAAGGGAAAAGAAAAAAAGCCCAATCTGTATTTTACAGCCTTGTTGCAATCAATTTCTAGTCTCAAGATCTTCAAGGCATCTCCTCCAGCAAAATCTTAATATTTTTTTTTTGTCCTCTCCCTTCCCACTTATAACAAGAAGCCAAGTTTTTACCTTTTATAAAAAACAACAGGTTTCTCAATGGCCATTTGTTGATTCCATAGGGAAGGAGAGTAAACTTTCCTTTCAGCACCTCAATTTTGCCGCTTGAAATCCTCCTCTGGAAACCAAGTATTTTTCAAAAAGTCATAGTTCTCAGGATTAAACGCCTCTTAAAGTCCTGGATCAGCCAAAAAACTTTCTCTTGAAAACTTTCTCCCCTCTTCCTCCTGCTCAGTCTTACCCAGCTGCCGGCTTCTTTGTGGCGGCCATTGCAGACCGCCGCTCAACCGCCTTGAGAAAAGGGGGTTTTGCCGGCTGGGGAACCCCTCACCAGCTCCCCCCTGTCTTCGGCTGCCTCTACAAGGCAGCCTTAGCCTCCAAACCCGTCCGGATCGGAGGCACCAAAATGGCTAGCACAGCAGGGATCGCGCAGGATCGCGAAACCCTGCCGCTGGCGAAGCCGACAAACCGGAAATTTCCAGTCATATGTTTTTCTTGATGTACTCTAATGATAGATTAAAGTTAAAAGAAATCAGGATCTTGAGATTTCTTTGAAAGGAAGGGTGCCTTTATGTCTTTATTTTCATAAGCAGAGTGCTAGATGCTTGTTCTATATGCTAGATGCTTATTCTATATGACATGTAAGGAACTGCTGTAGTTGTTCCAAAATATTCTTATATCAAAGAATATTATATTATATATGATTTGACTAAATGGTAAATTAAAAGATCTTTACTTAAGGAAAAAAATGAGGAACTACAATGTGATTTAAAAGCAGTGTTTTGTTAACATGGGTCATCGAGATAATGTGCCATGAAAGAATCACAGAATATACAAGATCAACAAATGATATTCCATCAAATATTACTAAGTACATTTATTCATCCATTTATTAGGCCTCAGTGTAATAAATATGAGATACAAAAGTTATCTGGATTTTGTAGTCTGTAACAATCTGTATCTGAAACAAATATGATTTCTGCCAGTTTCTACCATGATGCTATGACTGGAATGACATTTGTATCAATTTATACATTATTTGTATTATGATATGATGGCACAAACCACACAATTTATATCACTTTAATAATTATATCATTAGGGAAAAGATGCAAATACATAATGTATTTGGCAGTATTTACAGGCTCTAATATAATATTTTAGGTAATATCTGAAATATTTAAAATAAGCACTTCCTCTGGAAAGAGTAGTAATTTTATCACCTATGTTGGAAAAGAGGTTTTTTTTTCTTATTTCCTACAAAATAATAGAAAAAAGTCAAAAGTCCCTTATGAATAGAATTAAGCACATTATATTTATGGATTGCATCTCTACTCTAAATGGAATCAAGAATAGCTTGTATCACAGAACTAGTATAACATATACAGTGTTTATTGAAATATCACAACTTTTGGGGGATTTCCCATATTTTTGTCCAGATTTACTTCCTCAGCAGTTCCAATTTACTTTCTCTAGGTAAACTAATTCACTACATTAGATTTCTATTTCTAAACTTGGAAATGGAATGCATAAATAGACAACTTGTTATTATTTAAATTTTTCTCTTGTCTATTCATAAGTAGTTCATATTCTCACTAATTCATAAGTAGTGCTATTCTCACTACTGTCTACTCATAAGTAGTGCTATTTTTATATTGATTGCAATGTGTTTTCCTACTGTTTATGCAAACATGCTTTTCTAATGTGGTTAGCTGGATTAATAGGCAAAGAGATACTATTAGATTGGATGGGAAAAGTTATTTTTATAGTTTTCAGATTTTATCTGTAAACTTTCTGATACTACCTGGCTATATTAACTTAAAAGTACATGTCTTTTGTAATCTTTTGAGAACCAGAGCAAATTCCAGGCAAATTGTGGGTTTAAAGAACATATATATTATTATAGAAATGATGATTTTGTAAGTCCTTTTGAAAAAGAAAATAAATTATCCCAGATAATATTCTTAAAAAGTTTACTTATTTCTGTAGCACATGTAAAATTAATCAAGATTTCTTGCTTTTAAACTTGTATTCATGTATTTAGTCAAAATAAGCACACATACACACAAATACAAAACAGATGAACATACAAAAAGGCTTGGATAGGTCTGTAAAATACACACAAAATACACACACAGAGACAGATACACACCTCACACTATATTACTACACTTGCAAAGGACTCAGACATAAAATCCATAAAAACAATCATTAATATGTCATTAAAACAAAAATACCAAATACTGAAATTCAAACATTTAAAAATACTATGCCAATGCTATACTAATGAAAATACATGTTGTAATATAAAAGAAAACATATTAAAAAAGGAATAGAGCCTGCAGGAGAAAGAAACTTTATACATGCTATTTCTGAAATAATTAAAAGTATTGTCTGTAAATCATCTAAGCACTCAAAACAGAACCAATATGCAGCTAACCCTTTGAAGATATATAGAATTAAAAAAGCACTATAGCCAACCATGCTAATGAATTTAAAAATGTTCCACAAATGTGATGAAACACCTTGATTATAGAATCAAAATACATCACTTTACATCTACTTCAGACAGAAAAATCTGTAGAATTTCACTCATTTTTAAAATAAACCTATAAAAACAATGCAAAATGAAATGGAATGTTTCTAAAGTGAAATTGCTTATATCCCTGTGCTGACAAAACCTGAAGAGAGCATTAGGAAGAACAAAAAAGAAAAAAGGGAGATCAACCTGAATCAATCAGAAGGATGTAGACATTCACTTTCAACTTTCCATTTTATAGAAGACAAATTCCATTCTTTATAGGAGGTGACAAGATGTAGTTTGAAGAACGAAATGTCACACAATTATCTCTCCAGGAACTAAAAGACAATTCTATATATAGATCATACATCATCAATCAATTCATAATGTTAGTGAGAACCCAATTGTAAAAATATGTGTAATAAAGCATACCTATAATTTGCCTTTTTTGTGTAAATCAGCATAAGACATATGTCACAGACTGTCCTAGCTCAAGAATAATAAATGTTGTTACTATGCTAGGTAAGCAGTAAAAGTAAAATCAAGTAATTGATTTTAGCTACATAGGTAGGGATAGAGATATACAATATGCATCAGGCCTTAAAAGGAAAATAAGGTTGGATAACTGGAAGGAAACAACCAAATGCTTTCGGAATCTTTGTATCAAACACAGTAATAAGAAATCACATATGACATATAGCTATGGAAATTAGCAAGTCAATTGTTTCCAAATGTTTGAGAAAACCATCTCTTCATCTATACCCTGGCCCTTATGTTGCTGATAAAATTAAAATAAAATAAACAAAACAGTGCATGAATTCAAATGCTGGTTGCTGGCTGTGTTGCAATGGGATGAAATTCTCCAAATTGTCACACAGAAAACATTCTGCTTTAGAGATTTAGAAAATGTGCTGTCCTTGCAATAGCAGTAACAATAGCAATAACAAAGAAACACCTTGAGAAGAGCTGCTGGCAATATAAAGGGAGATATGAAATATTAAACTAAAAGAACAGGTATCAATGTTTTGGGTGCATTGGAAAAATAAAAAGCAAAAATGTTGAAATATTTTAAAATATGTTCTAATTTTAAATGTAAAATACAACATTCAAGACAAAAATTGTGCAGGGGAAGGGAAGGAGGTTTGGACTTTTTTGGAAGCCGTTTTATTGATAACATCAGACATGAAAGTAAGAATAAAAAAAACTAAGATTACCTTCACTTTTATAACTACAAAACAAAACAAAATAAATGGATGCTGATAAGCATGCCATTGTCAACTGCTTTGTACATTGTTGCACAAGCTATATTCAATATCACTACTGATGAATGTTGCAATGTATTTCTATAACTATAAAACCATAGATATGTTAGTCAACTCTTATTGAAGAACTTAAATGAATTTATTTTCCAGAAAAGAAAGATTCTCTACTCTTGCTTTTTTGTCCTCTTTTTCTGATGGATGATTTTCTACCTGCCTAACATAAGATGCTTGAAGAAAAAAAATGCATTCAAAGGACAACAGCCTCTGAGCTAAATCAGCCCCACTAGTTAAATCAGCATGGAAAGTACATTGAACTTTTTAGTGCATGAGGGGTCTTTTCCCCATCTCCTTCCTTTGGAATGTGTTATGGACTAACTCTATAATAAAGCCCAGGATGAGAATGCAGATAGGACTGAAACACTTCTTTAGTACTGGATATTACAAGCAAATATCAATTTCCTATGATACATGGCAGGCTCCTGTCACTGCATCTATTTAGTGATAAAGCAGCTGTTTGTTTCCCAAGGAAAGGAGACCCTTGCAACATGGATCATTTTCATAGTGACAGACTTGACAAGTTTGACATTTACTTCATGAAATATTCTGAACCAGCCATCAAGAGAATGCACCCTCTGGGGCCATGGAAAAACTGACAATTTTGCCTTTTAACATGCATCTGTTATTTCTCACTGTCAAATAAAACCAAACAATTTCTTAATGACAATTTTCCTTTCATGTCTGACAATTTTTAAAGTTGAAACTAGGAGTGAAATAACCTTTTAATGTCACTAACTACTGACCTTAATTAATGGATTACAGCCACACAACCCCATTTTGTTCAAGAAAAGTGCCAGCCTGAAATTGCAAAAGGAAACATTGCAATTATGCAATGCAGCCACATTGCTCTAGATGGCAATGCAGGACTTCATTAGGATTTCAGCAACTGATAAAAATATCAAAAAATCTTTTAGGGTTTATAAACACCAGCATGTTTATCTCAAAACAAACTCCTTTAATTTGTATTGATACGATAACTTCAAGGATTAAAAAAACAGGTCTGCCAGTTTCTGCATATTTCATTTATTTGTTCTAATTCTGATCAAACAGATATGTGTACTACTGCAGACTCTTCATAGCCAGTTTTTATTTACGCTCACTACAGTGTTATGAGTTTATGCCAGATCCCCAAGTCTCCCATCTGCTTCTCTCTTCTGATTAGGAAGCAGCCTCTCCACAGAGTGGCCCTTCTGGCTGACTGCCACAACAGTTGTGACTTTCAGCTGGTCAGCAGTTCTGTCTTAGGACCACAGCCAATTCTTTACTAAGGAAATGAGGCTGACTTTTTTGAGTAGGGATTTGGGGGAAATACTCACTTCTGCAGGTACTAGATAGGAAAACTTGAAAAGATGTAATGGCTGTAACTGAATAGTTTCTAAGTCTTTTCCAGCTGAATTTTTATTTGGTGTATTGAAGAGAAGGAAGTTGCATCAAGTTAAATTTATCAATTTTAGTGAAGACATAATCTGAGTTACATTTTGTGTAACAGATAGACCAATGAATTGTCAATATCTAGAGTGACTTAGGAGTCCATCCAAGTGTACAATAGAAAACACACTGTCCGATACATATATATTTAGAGACACAAAATATTCCTCTCACTGCAAGATACATTCTCTACCCTATGCATTTTAATGTATTTTTTCTTGGAATATATAAAAATGCTAAAAATACTGTGTGTGATTGCCCCACCACAGCAATGATAGAAATATTCCTAATCACTTATTTGCCAAGTGGACCCACAGGGGAAATACTGACTAGCCTGTAAACTTTATTAAGCAAAGTTTAAGACATGAATCTATCAGATAGGACTAAAATTTCTAATCACAGATCTAATCACCGACAATGTACTCAACAATATTAGAAGTTTGCAATAAAATATACTTTAAAAACTTTACAATGTGAAATACTGGCACATTAGTATGTGGGATCAAGTGGAAATTATAACTGAATCCAGCAGAGCTTTTCTTATGGTATAAAACCGCTGGTTCTTTCAGACCAGGACCAACACTTACACTTTAAAATCTAGAATAAAGAAAATGATTAGGAAAATTGAAATAGAAAGAGACAAATAAAAAAGCAACATGCCTTTTCACAGTAAGAAAAAAAAAAGGTGGAATAACAAGGGAAAATCTTGTAATAATAAAATAAAAATCTATAAAATGTACTGAATTGCTGCTAAGATATGAGATACTTTGGGATAATTATCTATTCCACCTTTTATGAAAATAATTTACTGGACATGCAAATATTAAAGGGAGATCTATGTGATCTGCAATAAGCAGTCTAACGTACTCTCCCTTTTGTTATAGGCACAATCATTTCCATTTAGGAATGGCTGTTGGTTTTCTGGCCAGTGTTCTACCAACCAGTCTTGTCCATTCAATAGTCCTTGACTTACAACAGTTTATTTAGTGACTGTCCAAAGTTACAATAGCATTGAAAAAAGTGACTTATGACCATTTTTCAGTTACAACCTTTGTAGCATTCCCTATGATCATGTGATCAAAATTCAGATGTTTGACAACTGGCTCCTATTTATGACTGTTGCTGTGTCCCAAGGTCAGGTGATCACCTTCTCACAAGCAAAGTCAATAGGGAAATCAGATTCAGTTAACAAACAGGGTATTAACTTATCAACTGCAGTGATTCACTTAACAACTGAGGAAAAAAGGTCGTAAAATGGGGCAAAACACACTTAACAAATCTCCCACTTAACAACAGAAATTTTGTGCACAAGTTGAGAACTACTTGTGCTTCAAAAGTATGCAGAAACATGGAGGTATTATTTTACTAGGAACCACATTTACTATTTGTTATTCCTAGATTAACCTAGAGTAACCTTGAATTAACCTTCAAGCCTTGGAGATGAAATAACCACAAATCTTCACCAATGTAGACACATGAAATAGGAGAGGAGGAGATGGGTGGTTTGGAATTCTGAGAAATGGTGGATGAATATCTTGTTTTCCATATTATTTATATTGAATTCATATTTTTTTATACTTTCTCTTCTAACTCCTAGTTAGGATTTCTCTTTTTGGAGCATGTATCACTAATCATTCATTCATTCATTCATTCATTCATTGTCTATGGAATAAATGGGTGACACAAAATTAATCCAACAACTGTTTTTTTTGTGGGGGTCTTTCCATGTGAAGCTGGAAGCTAAATCAAACTATGAATATTATCTCAGTGAACCTTTTTTTTTTTTCTCAGAAAGATTTCCATCAGCCTACCTTGGAAAAGCTCCAAGTTTGAAGTTTTCATGGCTTTCTTATACTAAACTGAGAATTTCCCTGGCAGCAATAAAGAAACCAATCTATGGTCACTAGAGCTTCTACAATGCCCTGAAATGAGTCTACTGTAGGAAGTGTGGGAAATTAAAAGAGTGGTTCATAACAGGCATCACTGCTTTTATGACACTGAAGCCTATTCAGGTACATTTTTAGATTTGCACATATCCATATTCAATTGTTTTGAATGATAGATTTATATAATTATCTACATATTGATATTGATATCAGTATTAATATAGATATATGTACATTTTGATACTGATGCCAGCATTTTATAAGGTAATGTCAGATTTGCACAGCTTCAGCATTTATTAAAACAGCATTCAATAATACTGTACTGAATCAGCAAATTGCAAATGACAAAAAAAATGCAAAGAGAATTCCTCAACTATTAAAAATCTTGGCTATATTGAAAAAGGGTAAAATATGCAAAATGAATGTTTCTACCCTAAATTAATTAAAATGTTAATGTTTTACATTTCCACTATTATCTCCAAATGGTGAATTTATTTTATAGCAATAAATGTTCAGATCATTAAGTAAAATTCAAAATATGAGCTACTTGCTACACTTAGTACCCTCTACCTATTCTATTCTGTCTTTTTTAATTCTGCTTTCCGATGCATTGAATAAGCAATAGAGGAACACAATTCAATTTCCTGGAGTTGCATATTTGGAATTTTTATTTCATTTACTATAAAGAGAAATTAATATGCAATTCTACACTGAATTCCTACTTTGAAACGCGATGATTGCTACTGAAATGAACTTACCATAAATGCTTCATTAAATTTACAGTAAAAGAAATGAAAAGGGGGATGGTGGTGCCAGCAAGAAACCTCATATATAACGAGATAAAGGTTAAAACTGTACAATAAATCTATAACAATTAGAGGATTCTTAGCAGATCCATGAATCTGGAAGCATACAAAGAAACTGCAAAGACTGAATGCTAAGACTGAGACTCAGAATCAAGTATAGCATGGTTTCAAATATGCCTTTTTATTAAAAAGGTACCCACACATATACATAACTAAAATAATTTAAAAATCTATCAATTCAAAGGGAAGTGTAAGAAGAATATCTCAACTGTAAAAAAAATACTAATACTAAAATACACTAAAGATACCTAAGCCACTCAATCATAACCTTGCATTAACAAATACCTATTAAAGGTTGAAGCAGCTCACTTGCTTAGTTATCTCACTTGGCTATCTGCTTACTGCTCATTGCTCCTATAAGCAACATTACAAGCCAGTATGATTTTAGATTAGTTGGTTGCTATCCATCTTAGGGATGTTTACTCTGAAATAAATCACAAAACGTCACATGATGGCAATGTGATGTGGCGAGTTTGATATCCATGACATCCATCCTTAGGCTAGCTAGACCATGAGTTCTAGTTTGCCTCTGGCACTAAGCCAGTTGGGTGACCTTGGTCTAATCATCTTCTTAGCTCTAGGAAATAGCCAAGAGAAAACCACTTTTGAAATCTTGCCAAGAAAACTGCAGACCACAGACCACATTTACCCACTGAGTTGATGCAGCTACTTAGTCCATTCTGGGAGTAGCACATAATTGTCCCCATTTTTTGGAAACTCTGGGAATTTTTGACACTCTGTCAAAAATACAGAGATGCTTTCTCTACATCTCTTTCCCCCCAATGAGGTCAGACTCCTGAAATTATTGATTCCTTTATCTCAGACATTGTCTGACATCTACATAAAGCTGAAGATAGAGATTTTCCACAGGATTTTTGGGACACATATTTTGTTTGGATTCTGTCTCATATTAATTGTATTTTTATACTCTGCTAGCTGCCAAATCTTATAATTAAAGTGGTATAAAAATTTGATAAATAAATTAATAGAATAGGAAGGGAAATAATTTTCAGTAATCTTTTTTCTCATGTGGCTCCTCTGTTTTCATTTTAAAACTATTCAACATTATTGATAATTAGTATGTAAAAATCCAACTCTTTTCTCCATTTTTTTATTATTTTAATGAATGATATCATGTCATCTTGCAGCTAAGTTGAAGTCAGAAACCTTAATTGCAATGATTTTTTTCAACAAATTGTGTATTTTTCAGTAAAAGAGACCATATCTAATGATATATATTATATATTTTAAACAATATCAACCTCCCTTGGTATTTTCCATCTTTTTACTGATCTCTGAATGGGGATCTTGTCTAGGCCTACATCTCTGGGTTCAGTGAATTTCAGACTGACCTTCATATTTAGATGTATGTAAGAAAGAGAAGCAGTCTCTAAGCATTGAGATTTTTCTTTAAATGTTATATTATCAAAATCAGAATTTTATTTCTGTCTTGTTCACAAAAGAAACTCCATTTGTGTAAAATGCTACTTTCCCAATCATGCTTAATGCTTGCCTTTTTTAAAAAAAGTGATCTCAAATTATGTGATTAATAAACTTAAGATACCATATATACTCAAGTATAAGCTGAGTTTTTCAGCCCCTTTTTTGTGCTGAAAAAATCCCCCTCGGCTTATACTCGAGTCAGATTCTCCTCTGAAAAAAAAATGGTGTGGAGCTCCGGAGCTGGGCAGCCGCTTCCCTGCTTCCGTGTTTCCTTTGCAACTTTTAAGCATGGGGGTAATCGGAAGCAGAAAAGTTCTTGCATGAGGATATATTGTTTTTTCTTTTTTTAACTGTTTTTAGGGGGGAAAAAAGACCCACTGCCATGTGAGAATGCTCAGACATGAAATCTATCCGACCGAAAATAAGTGTGTGTGTGTGTGTGGGATTTTAACAGAGGGAAGATGTAGGGAGAAGGCAAAAGCGACGGAAGATCCTTCTGGGGAAACTGAGGGGGAGACTCACCCTTGGTCCAGATGAGCCCCCTTCCCCGCCCCTAAGAAGCAGAGGCAGCCAGCAAGGGCAGGCAAGCCCCACTTCACGGACTCCGTCCATCCTCGCTCCCACCCACCCAAAGCAACGAAGTCCCCCAATCACGCAGCCCAGAATTGCCCTCCCCTCAGGGGGCAGCAACGACACCTGGTGTTTCCCGAGACAAGAAGCTCCGCCGGGCAATTAAAGCGCCCTGGCTCTAGGCTCTAAAAACAACACAAGCTGAGGTCGCTTTGGCTCCGCTCAGCTTTGTTTCCTCAGCTGCAGCTGCTTTCAGTCCACTCAGGAGGAGGGGGAGGTGGTGGTGGCGGCTTGCGTTGTTTTCTGAACCCGTGAGCCTAGAGCTCAGAAAATAACGCGAGCTGCCGCCACCACCTCCTCCCCCCCCTCCCGAGCGGACTGAAAGCAGCTAGGGCTGAGGAAACGAAGCTGAGCGGAGCCGAAGCGACCTCGCTTCACGTTGTTTTCTGAGCCCGCGAGCCTAGAACCTAGAGCTCAGAAAACAACGCAAGCCGCCGCCGCCACCTCCTCCCCCTCCTCCCGAGCGGACTGAAAGCAGCTAGGGCTGAGGAAACAAAGCTGAGCAGAGCCGAAGCGACCTTGGCTCGTGTTGCTTTCTGAGCCTGCGAGCCTAGATCCAGGGCGCTTTCATTGCACGGCGGAGCTTCTTGTCTCAGGAAATACCGGGCGTCGTTGCTGCCCCCTGAGGGGAGGGCGATTCTGGACTGCGCAATTGGGGGACTTCGTGGCTTTGGGTGGGTGGGAGCAAGGACGTTGACTTTAAGCGCTGCCAACCAAGTGTTTCACAAATACCAGTGGGACCTGCGTCCACCACCACCCCTCCCTCTTTTGCCTCCTTCCTTCTGATCAATCA